>VUQR01023436.1:10759-24836 GCA_015108515.1 Hemichromis elongatus | reverse complement strand
CTGTAGTTTCTAAAAAAAAAAAAAAAAAATAAAAATAAAAACAAAACAAACCAAAAAAAAAAATAAAATAAGAGGCTTTTACAGCTAAAAAACTTCTCGATATGAAGCTCGGAAAAAGAGGTCACTGTAAAAGCAAACAGAGAGCAAGTGGGGTATGGAGGCAGATTAATAGATTCACTGTGTTGTTTTGAAATGAGCTACAGCAATACAGTTTGGAGGAATCAGAAACCTTTTGATACAAGTGAGCATACAACATTAATTTGACCCATGCAAAAACAAACACAGGTGTACTTCACCGTAAAATCCACGCTTTATGCTTTGCACTGCAGTGAACTGTGTTCATTGATAAAACTCAGCTCCATTTGTTAATTCAAAAAAAAAAAAAAAAAAAACCCCCATTTTTTAAATAAAAAAAAAAAAAAAAAAACACTCCAATTTCTGCTGGAAAAGCTACATTTCAACTTTTCAATTAAGAGCGGCTTTGGCTCAGGTGAAGGAAAAAAAAGTGCTTTGTCCACTAGGATGGTGATTCAATCCACAGCTCATCCACTCTGCATATTGAAGTGTCCTTGGGCATTATACAAAAGCCAAAAATTGCACTTATGTCACTGGTGTGTGACAGAAAATGAACTCCATGTTTAGCTTGTAGTGGAAAGGAATGTCTGAGTGTCTGATGAAACTCGAGAAAACGCCACACAAATTCAGCCTGTTTATCTTATATGACACGCGTTGTACTCTGCTGCGATTGTCAGAATGACGCCTCTTTATAAGTTACAATTTTTGGTGATTTTTAAAATTTTCTACAACTTTGTGATTTGTGCCTGTATATATTTTGCTTGCCTGTAGTCATTTGTAAGGGGTGGGGGTCTTAAATAATAAAAGGGAAATAGCTTCAAAGAGATTAACTCATCAGCTTTAGATAATAATGAAACAATGAGGTAGCACATCATTTCCTTTTCCTTTCACAGCCACTGTATTAGAAATCAGAAAAGAATATGAGTGATTTCATTATGTTTTTCTCTCCATAGCTGTCTCTTACTGCCATTTTTAATTTATTTTTTTAGCAGTCTTTTGTTAGAAGGAATAATTCAGTTCAAGGGCAGTTTACTGGCACCCACTCAACCACGGTTGATCTTCCATCACTGCCAGCAGCAGTGAAAAGCCAGGGAAGAAGTCAAGGAAGATCACGAGCCTTACTGCAAGGAAAAATATTTGTTTTCCCTTTTGACTCATAGTCGCAGCCAACTTTGGTATTCAAAAAGTCAGCGAGCATCTTATGAGGACCAAGCATTATTAGAGAATCATACAAATGTGCCTGGGCTGTGAGTGTAGTATGACTTCAAGCTTGTTAAAGGGGCCTGGTCAAGTTATGTCAGATTTTAACAGCCGTTCGCACAGATTGGCCTCGCCGGCATTCTGAAGGCCCATAAAGCCTGATTCATCACCCCTATCACTTGCAGAGGGCATGCTGAAGGCAGGGAAAGAGCAGCTCTCAGGTATGCTAAAGTCATTCATGATGGAATCTGTCAACTCTGCAAATGGCTCCCTTTCACCCTGCTGCCTAGTGCATTTTATCAGCAGAAAGAGTGGGTGACAGAAACTCTATTGAACTCTGACTGTCTCTCCACACACATTATTTTGTTCCTTTGAGGAACATTTGTATTAGGACAGTGCAAGATTATCAGTCAAAATTGGGCCTGGCATGAGAATAATAATAAGAGCTAAGTAGGTAATACTTGTCAAAACCCCGAGTCCCATTGTTTGCCAGTAGTATCCCTGCTCAGCTCTTCTTTTTCACCTTCCCTCTAGTAATCATAATTATATTGGGAAATTCTATTTGTTGCAAGGCTGCTGACAACCCTTGAGAATGGAAAATACAATTTAATAATTTGCTGCTGCCGACACATCTTCAAGCACAGCAGGATTCAGGGGCAGAAGACAACGGGAGGGCTTTAGAAGCATTATGGATGCTATTGGATCATTTTTTGAGTGACAGATAACAAGCTTGGAGGCCCAGGGAAGTTCTCCCTAGATGAATATAGTCTGCTTTGTGCCAGTTAACAGATATGTTTATTCTTGTCATTAAAAACAGTGAAAATGTGGAAATAAAACTGATTATCCACACTGTTTTTATTGTGTTTGGTAAATCAATAACTGTTTTTTTGGTATGTATAAAATATTTATCATTCATTGTTTCCCTTAAAAGCATTTCTGTCCCAGATTGTAACCACAAATGTGCTAATATGTAACGCAAAAATATGTGCCATTGATATCAAGGATGAATACCATTTTTTTTTTGTGGTGGAAAATTGAGTATCGGAGTGTGGATCTTGGCGTAGCAGCTGCTGAGCTGCCTCCTTACATTCTGTTTCCCTCCACTAGTCCAATTTCATATTGATGAGCTCTGCAGCAATTCAAATTGCATGTCTTCTTTAAACATTTAACTAGCAAAGAGAGCAATCACAGTCTTTGCTCAAATCCTGCCTCTGTTGAAAAATGCAAATGCCACTGCTGTGAAAGGAAAATCAGAAACTAGGTAAGCTACCTGAAGAAGTTCAGATTTTCCACTTAATAAAAATTGGCTTTGTCTTACATGCATAACCCTGGCTGTGTGTTTAGCCAATTCGCATGATGAATCCTTTGTAAGTCCCATTCCAATAAAAATCAATAGTAATACTGATTTGTAACTTAACCATTTGTTTCAAAATAAAATTGCAACTTGCTCTCAAGGATTTGCCGTGATGCGGATGTATTACTGAAAGGATGATAACTGCATGTATGAAAAAGAAGCCTTTGTCTAATATTTGTGGACTCCACGGATATATTGACAGTGTTTTAGAAGAAAAAGTCTTCCCTGTACCATCCTGAGACTGCATTTGTTATTTTTGTGTTTTTTAAAGCTTTACATGAATTTTTTAAAAGAAAGTAGAAACACTGCATTGCCACAAGTTTGGATAACAAAATATGATTAAACCATGATTAATTTAAAAAAACAAAACAAATCAAAACAAAAACAAAAACAAAACAACTAAAAACAAAAACCGAGAACAGCATTATTCTGATGATATAACAGCAGTATGCTAAATGTGTCACATGCCTAAAACTAAATGAGTTCCAATGACAACACTAGCTGGCCTGAGAAAGTCAAGCTCACAGTGCTTTTGAGGTAAAAATGCACTTAATACACACTTGGATCATTGTGAGCAGTAACACGAGCAAGTCATATGGAAGGAAATACACTTGTGAAACAACCCAAATGTTCGGGTCCATTTTTTTTTCATCCTTGGCTTTTATAATGCTGATTCTGGTTGCTCCCAAGAAAGCTGCTTAAAAATGATAATCCAGGGAAGGAAGAGAGGATCTCCACAGACCTGCCTCAAGCCTGCTTCCAAAACTATTAAGAAATATTATGCATCCTTCCAAAGAAACTAGCCTCACTCTGCCTCTTGCACACTTCCCCTTTATTCTTTCTGACAAACAAGTGTTGGAACCAAAATGTAAGTACCTGTAAAATACAAGGTTCTGAATGTTTCCTGTTGGTGTGACTGATTTTCAAATAGGCAAAAGTCTTCAGCCAACCTTTTTTATTTGGCTAGAAAACTGGCTAACATGCAGTGGTTTATTGAACCATACACCAAAATACAGAAATACTAAAAATTTACAATGAATACCTTTATTCTATAAACACAGCTTGACTTCTCTTTAGAAGCGTTTTTGTAATTGCTTTATATAGTCTTCAAAAATAGTTCTACACGGTTCTTGAGGGACGTTCCAAATCTCTGCTGTGGATATTGGCTCCCTTTTTGTTCCGTTCTCTGTCAAGATGTTGACATCTGTGCATTGGAGAGCCAATCCGTGACTGATACTGTTCAACTATGTGCTTTTCTACCCATGTATGCTTTTACTGCATTGTTAGTGTGTTTGGGATCACTGTCATGCTGAAAAATGAAGCCATTGCCAATCAGATGCTTTCCAGATGGTATTGCATGGTGGATCAAAATCTGATGGTACTTTTCTGCATTCATAATCCCATTAATTTTAACAACATCCCTGAAACTGCTAGCTGAAATGCAGCCCCAAAACTGTGACTGTCTTGCCATGCCTCCACGGTATTTTACAGATGGCTGCAGAAACTCACCGTTGCTTCTCTCTCCTGACCTCCTCTGTATATACAGACATAATTCAAACCAAACATTTAAAATGTGGATTTTTCACACTATGAGATCTGTTGTTTCTTTTTTTCTTGTGTAATTTTGAGTACATATCTACATCTGCCCTACATCTGTGTTCTTTTAGGATTACCACTTCTTTTCTAGTCTAACGGTCCGGTTTCCTCAAATATTTTTTTTTTAGGACATACTGCAACACATACAAGTTTTTTGTTGTTATGTATCCCCTATGTGGTGGAAAAAAATGTTTAATGGCTGTCATACTTTTTTTGCTTTGAAATTCTTCATTCAACTGAAGGAATGGGAACATATGCTTTTGCAGCAGACTGCTAGCAACAAAGTGCCTAAACATACAATTTAAAATTGGTTCTTTGCAAATTTGCTTGTTATGTGTAGACACAAGATGGTTCATCCTATAGGTTTGGTGGCCTTCAAGAATTCAAGATCAGTGAAATACAAAAAAAAAAAAATTATTCTGAAAATATCGAGGTTCAACATTGGACTGAAAATGAGAGAAAAAACAGGCAATATCCAACAAACTATGAAAGACCTTTAAAAAGCCTATAAGTATGATTGTTAAAATTGCAAGACAATCTGGCTCCTTAGAAGCAAAATACAAAGAAATGAATCCTGGCTCAAAACGTGTGTACAGTACTGTGTTTACAATTTTATTAATAATTATTCAAATATCTTTTTTATGTTACTCTATGCATTCTGCTATCTAACCAACAATACTGTTAGTATAACACAAAAAGTCCCCACTGTAAACACAGGATGCCTGATTAAGTGCAAATATTTAAAAGATTTTACAAGAGTTGCTCTGCATCTGGATGAACCTACAAAAATGTGAAACCACAGTCACAGATTTACTACACAAACAAACCAAATCCTAAAACAGCACATACAAGAGAATTGATTGCATGCCTTTCAGCTTCATATCTACTGTAACTGTGCCACTGGCAAACTGGGGGACTGCTAAAATACATGTAGCAAACAGTTCATACTCAGAGTGTTTTGGAGATAACCAGGGGTGGTGCCAACTTGGCATAGTGTAGAAGCTGCCTCGAGTTGTCATCCCAACAGCAAAAATATTTTATTTCTAAAATCTATATCTGAAAAATGTTAAACAGTGCAAGTGAATTCAAACAGAAATGAACAGATAGAGTTTGCCCCTACTCCAAATGATTTGTGCATGTAGACATCCTGGCCATAGCGTGAACATTTCTAATAACATAATAATCTAATCTAACAATCTTACTACTGAGAGATCAACCAGATGTGCACTTCATTTACATTCAACTGTGACATTTTTTGCGGCGCCACAACAAGTTGCATTAATTTATCTTAGAACTTTATGTACTTTTTAAAGTCGTCTTAAAAAACGTATGACCTTATAGGTACTCTGTGATGTGCAGCATTCCTACGTGAAGAAAAACATTGTAAATGTGTAAATCTGAATATCTGACAAATTGTGTGTGTGGCAGACTTCATATTAAAACAACTATGTTTTTTGTTTGACTTCTATCTACATTGCCAGCGTGGCACAAACTCTGCAACCTTTACTTGTTGAAAGGTTGGTGAGTATCTGGAGAAGAACTGGCATTATCTATGAAACTATGAGCTATCACCAAGCTGACACTTTCACAAGGAAGTTGTTTTTTTTAACCCTTTTTTTTTTATCTAGTGACAGTCAGCCACCTCCAGCAACTACTCACCAACTGATTTGAGAATACGCATTTTTCACACAGGACTAGTTAGTGCCAGGGGGATCACCAGCCTGCTAATATAATATAATATAATATATAATATAATATAATATAATATAATATAATATAATATAATATAATATAATATAATATAATATAATATAATATAATATATTTGGATTTAATGGCTAAGTTTAAGAAGAAAAAACTAACTTCTGTAAAACACAGAAGGACAGGGAGAGTCCACACCGTGGACTCTGTGGAAGAGAACCCACTCCCATGTAGATATAAAGCATTTACTGAAAGATAATAAAAACATGGCAAGTCTTATAAGATGATAATAGATTAATTAACACACAATTATAAATATTTCATTTCATTTTAATCACTACAACCCCATAATTCCTACAGAAAGGCAAGAGGACTGTCTTGCTCTGTATTATCAGTAATTTGTGGATTTACTTGGTCAGTATGGGTTTTAGTTTAGTTTAAACACACTGCTTTGTCAATATCCATCACTGCTGAAATCCTTATAGCACACGCAGTGTTCAACGACTCCTTTAATGACGGTCTCTCTTGTGGCATATATGTCAATTTGTCTGGTGATTTATTTGTTGGCTGACTGGCCTGGTATCACCTAACTCATTCAGGTAGACAGAGTGTGTATGTGTGCGTGTGAGTCACAGTGGGAAAAAGAATGAGAGAGAGAGGGAGAGAGAATGAGAGAGACGGCCTATGCAATGCAATCATACTTGGCCTGCATCCACTCACGTTGTAATGGGAAAAGCAGCGTGCAAGCAAAACTCTCATGAGAAAACAGGGAAAGATGAGAAAATAAGTGGGTCAAGCACTAGGCGTGAGGGGCAGGCTTGGCGAAGAGGACACCAGTGAAATCAATGCACATCTCAAGGCTTGCTTTGGTGGGATATCGAACACCAGAAAAGTGTACTGTGGTGGTAAATGATGGGCTAAAAGCTGTAGGTGCCCTATCTGAGTTTGATTATCTCGTTCCCAAGGTATCCGTCGTCATCATATCTTGTGAGATAAGTATCATAATAGTTGTGTATTTTTGCTGTTACAGTAAATGCTACCCAAATTGTTTAGCCATTATAACGCTTGTCTCCTGAGATAGAAGCAATGATACTTCACGGGCATCCTGGTGTTAAAGAAGCTAATTGTTTCTGTCAGTCCCGGAGCAAACACGTACTGGCCTTCACAGAATTACCAGGGACATTAAAATACAAATGGCAAACAAACAATACTCACAAAAAACCAATACCGGTTTAACGTCTGACCTTAACCTTCATACATTTGCATTTCCACATTCTAATTTGACACATTTTAGATTTGTGTTAATGAAAATTGGTCCTTCAGAGGAAACTTGGCAAGGTTTGTGCCCATTAGTGATTTAGGAGCCGCAGCACAATCATCAGTTTTTGTCAAAAGAATATTATTAGTTCAGACTCTCCAGTACAAACACAAGTTGACGTTAACTAAGCTAAGAATATACAAACAAAACAAAAAAATAAAATCAATGGAGTTAAAAAAACAAACAAACATGTTGACAAGGTCAACATGTTGTCTGACGGATTTGTCAATATTCAACAATTCAAATTTCTCTTTCTATTCTACATATTTGGAGGGAAGAAATTATCATTTTAAGATTTCAAACTCAATCAAATAGAAAATATAGATAATAGTAACTAAAGCTCTCACATTTTAGAGCAACGTTTCCCATTAATGCTATAAAAATGAAATCAGTTTTGATTATTTTAAGGTTTTTAAGAAGCCTTTGATGAACATCGGTTGCCATAAAGAAAAGATGTTTGCAGGCTGAGGTGAGTCCATGACTGACACCGGGGGGATGGACTTAGCTGAGTCATGTTTGCAATAAAATCCAGCTTTAAATAGTGTAGAGGCTTTTGATTTTTATGTATATAGACCACTCCGGGTTGAAATGCTTTAAATATCGGCTCTGCTGAATAATTTTGTGAAGAAATTCTTGAATGCACGTACACATAAACTAGATCGGTGCAAATGTGAACCAGATTAAGGGTCCAAATCGAAACTTACAGTTTTGTGGTACACATGCATGTTGTTCTCTGAACTGCTCTAGTTTTCCCAGTTTAAGTAACCTCGCTGTTGTTTTTATTTAGTTTTTGACACGCTGAAACCTTTTTAGGCTGTTGGCTCAATTATCTGGGATGCTGCTGTGGTGAATCCGAAAGTGCTCTGTCAAAACAGTATCCCTACGACGGGTAGCTTTGTTTTTATAAAGGGAATCAACATATGGAATCCGTTACACACACAGTACAAAACTGACTGAAATTGGGGCTCTTTCAGAATACAAAACAGATCACTTTCCAGGGTCTGTCTCTGTCTGCCGCGTCTAACTCTTTCTCTCTTTCCCCCCACCTTCAGCAGTGCACTATAAATGTTCTGTGCTTGAAATTTACTGTCAATGTATTCTCACCCACCATTTACACAATGGGGCATTCACACCCTTAAGCTTCTCCAAAATTGACAGAAAAAAAAAAAGCAAAACAAGAGTCCTCAGGTGTGAATTTCGCTGTCACATCTCCATTATTTTGTGAATCAATATGATTTCTTTTTTTCTAGTAAGTATTTTCATTTGATATAAATCACCACAGGTCTAGATTGGCGAAGGGGAAAAAAAAAATCTCATTTACAAATTGTGTCCTCGTTTGTTAGTGGCACAGCACCTCAATTACCCAGTGAGCAGGTTTTTATTTATTCATGCAGACAAAGTCACGTATTCATGAGGATTAACCCAAAACTCACTCATAGACTGGCAGGCACAGATTGCATATTTTACCATATGAGCAATAGCTGACGCATTTACCCTCAAAAGATTGAGACAAAGCATGAGAGAAGGAGACCAGAGAGAGCTTTTGGGTCACTGCATGGTCAGTTTCACTAACTTTATTCTGATTTGTGTTTTCAAGAATATATAAAAGGGTAATGTATTGTGAATAATATTGTATGTGTGCAGTGGAGAGTGTTCTTGCTTGGGAGAAGCGAAAGAGCATATGGCGCCGGAACCAAAAATAGGAAACTGAGTAATAGTTTGTTTTTGTAACGCTACTTTTTTTTCCTTTCCGCAGTATGAGTTTGGTATGTGACGCTCCAAAAAAACAGTTTAAAATGAATGCTGCCTGAAGAGGTCCAAATCCAACTTTTACATCCACGTTCACGAACAAGATGAGAAACAAAATAAACAATGTACGTATCAGTTCCCGTAACTAAAAAAGAAAAAAAAAGTCATACAGTAATTCACTGAATGTCAGCAAAATGCATTCCCTTCAGATCAAATGTACTCTCTCCGGAAAATATCAAATCATCCTAATAGCCAAATTTCTCTTCAGAAATTGTTAGGGAAATCCTCTGTCCCCTGTCATATTACCCACATTTATCAGGATGTAGCATAGCCATTAAGTCTGGAGGTTTATCAAATTATCTGCTTGCAGAATGGCCGAAAAGGGACACATTACAACCAGTCGACTTTGTCTGAGCTGCTGCAAAGCAATATTCCGGGATGCTGCAGCAACCAAAAGCAAATTATGGTGAACATAACACAGAGTTCAGTGGAGCGTTAACAGAATGGATGGCCCTATCCTGATTTTCTATCTGTTGGGACAGATGTCGCTAAGTCCCCGTGACTCGCGAGGTGGACGGCCCTGTAAGCAATGGCAGATGCTCCAAAGGTAAGACAGATGGATTTTGCCTGGGTTCTGTGGTAGTATGCGCATTTTTCACTTTGAAGAAAATTAACAGTAATAACGGCAATGTCTAGTTTGAAATGATGAGGAGAAAACTCTTAATGTCTTCTATTTAAAATAACATATGCCAAACCATTCAGACAGGCCCTTGCAAATATGGCCATTATTAGTGTCGGCCAAGTATAATACAGTTAAAGCCAAGAACATGTTTAGAATAACCAGCAGCCAGAACTTTTCAAAGTTAAATACAAACGCTTGTAATAGACAACACAAGAAAACAGTATGGAAGTGTAAAGTATCACATGTTGGATTTGGTTTGTCTAAAACTATGAGTACAAAGTGTAACAAACATACATATGCTGTTCTGAAACATCAGTGATAAGGAATAAGGCACGAAAAGGCATCCATCCACTAATTATGTGTCCAGTTGTCTTTCTTGTCTGCATTTGTCGACAGTATAAGTGGGCCTGTGGGTGTATATCAGCGCCTGCTTGAGAGCACACAGGCATGTGTCTGCTGCACATGTGAGAGTGTGTGTGTGTGTGTGTGTGCTCGTTATATTCAAATCCTGGCTGCTGCACACAAGTAGCCCAAACCCAGTATTTCACAAACACCATGCCGTCTAATACACTGCAATATCAAGCTCCTATTGTTGGATAATTGCCACTGATGGAGAAAAAAAAAAAGAACAATATTTCATTCTGCACAATCTGTGGTAAACTGAAATCAATGAGGCCGAGTACTGTGATTAAAATGTGATCGGATCACTGACGACCAACAATGACAACAAACACGAAACAGAGCTCCGTTTTTTGAACAGACAAAGCTGCTCAGTGGTTTAAATTTTGTCCACTGTGACCAGGATAATGGCAACCTATTGATCGTTTTTGGCATTTACGCTGAAACTCGAACTTTCTAAGTGGTTCGCGTTAATTTTTAAAAGAAATCGTGACATTAGGTGAGACCTGTTTTGTGTGTAGGGCGAAGGGGGGGGCTTTGGGAGACTTTTCGTTTTGCTCCAGTTTTGGACTGATCTCTGCTTTTTGTTTGATCTCCTGGAGCAGGAGAATCACACTGAAGACAGATCTACCAGGGAGGTTTTCAAAGACCCTTAGGTTGTCTATGCTAGTGCTTTGTGTTCAACCTCTCTGTTCTTAACTGTAGTTGTGCAACGTAGGAGGTTTGTTCAGCTAGATGCAGATCAAGGTGTATTTGTATGTATGTGCTTCTGCAGGAATGCTTTATATATATGCTTGGCATGTAAAGGGTCTGCATGCACTGTCTCTCTGGGCAATAAAGGTGATTAATAAAGAAACCAAACAACAAATAAGATGTTTATTTATTATTATTTTTCTTTAAATGAAATGAGACGGTAGGTGGGGAATATAGGTCATGTATTAAGCCTTAAGACTGATGAAGCTGAACTTCAGACTTCAGAAAAGAGCAGATTTTGTGTGTCCTTCCTCACAGGACTTTCTCTTTTACTCTCTGCCAATTCATTTAACTTGAGCAATCGAGAAATATTGTCTTGCGTGGTCTCAAAGATCTTCTTAACTAAACTCCAGGGCCACTAAACTGCACTTTCATTTTCTGTACGACTAAAATGTTCCCAAATTGACAGTCGCTGACTACCTTTTGCTTTTACTCTTCATGTTTACTTTCCTTCATCTCAAATATTATAGTGTTCGTACTTTTCTTCTGCATTATATGTTTAGAAAAGTGTAACTATAATTAGACGCTTCAAGGCAACAACAGCTTAAAAGAGGGTTTTTAGTGATCAAATGTCTCAAGTTCTTCAGGGATGAATTCAGCCTTTTATTCAACACGTACAAGAAGTTAAGGTGCAAGAGAGGGCTTTCCATGGTGCATTATATGGACCCGTATTCGCTCAATCATCCATTATACCACATGAAATGAAAGTCAGCATGAGACCCCATGGCACCTCTGTCCACACCACCATGTGTTGCATTAAGGGTGTATTATAGCACGGACCAGTGGGTCCCAGATGCGACAGCAGGACTGATCATCAATTATTATACCTCACTGGATCAAAATGAGCATTTCTGCTCATTCCAACATCCCCAGCACTGGCCTGTGGTGGCTAAGCTGAGGCTTAATACACCTCCAACCCCCCCATCCCCTCTACAAGCTCAGCAACACCAGCAATAGCCCTCATGGAGGCAGTGGGACATGCCTCAAGACAACATCTGCCTCCCCTTGGTGACCTGCCGAGTTAAGCCAACTGAAGAATCAAGGGCACACTTGCAGAGGTCCCTGATTTTATCATAACAAAGGCATTGCTGCTAGTGCCTGTAACTAGCTTCAGGAGATGTTTCAGTCTATTTCTGCTAATACTATGAACTCACTCTCTCTCTTTCACCCAGTATTTTCTTCTCTCTCTTACCATCCTGTCTGAAATGAACACCGAGGGATACATCCAAAGAACCGCATTTATGTCTGTAAATACTTCAGATCGGCTGTTTACAGTAAAAGAATATTTTAGAACTTTGAAGAGTGTCTAGATGTCTAAATGGAAAAAAAAGAAGAGTTTTTTTTTTTTTTTTTAGCAACCACTGCTGTTATGTTTTGCTGTTTTGGCCTGAATGTCTTATAAATAGCATAATAATCTAGAGAAGTAGTACAATTTCCACAAAATGCTGGAAATTGTCGAAATTATTTTTTCTTTTTGAATTAGTCAGTATGACAGATGTTTGACACATGAAGTCCAGTGGGGCATCTGGCTGAATGGAATAAGGACAAATCAATGCAATCATGCAGGTGTCAGGGGGAAATGGGGACAACGGGACACGGTCTGTCTGCTTGCTCGCAGGAGCTTCTGGCAAGTATTTTGTGCACCAGGTCTGCTTCTGCATGCATGGAGTGGCAAACTGCTCACGAGTGCTACATTGCCTTGAGGTCCCCACAGATGCCTGACAAAGAGCTCGGGCAGAAGTGCAGCACAAACTTGTGATGGTGGATGTGACGAATACCTCAGCTTTCTTGCTGCGTATAGTACACAACAATCAGGTTTATGTGTTCAGTGTCAAGCCTCCTTGAACTCCACTGTCATTTTCTGTTAGGCCAAACATGTCCTGGAGGGCCGAGCTGAAGATCAACCCCCTCGTCCCATCTGAAAGCCTCACTCTCTTTCTTCTTGCACTCATTCAGCACAACTTCTTCCTTCTTTTCTCACCACACTCTGACTCCATGCGTCAGTATTACCAGCATGTGAGGGCTTCCATTTCTCCATGAATACCAATTTATTAACCAGTCGGTGTATACATTGATTGAGTGTGGATGGGGCTCCATATAACGCAGAGGGGAGTAATCCCAAGCATAATTGTGCATTCAACACCCAGATAAAATGACTGTTTTAACTCAGAATACAATTTCCAATCATACTGTAACCTGTAATCTTTATCATAAATATATTTAAATTATATTTCTACCAACTGGATGAACTGCTTGAAACTTCATCAGATTTCAGTAGGGTATGTATGCGTATGAGTACTGTTAAGCATGAGATTTATTGCAATTTTATGCTTGTGCTTGTGAAATTAATGATTTCACAGGAAAATATTGCATTTCTTGTGAATGACACATTTTAGCAGAAATATGCTAATACGTGAAATACAGACAGATGGCATCATAGTTGTAGCCGTCTGTCATCATATCATTGATGTCATTGCGGCAATGCTGAAGCTATCACTGTAAATTGAATCTAATCAAAATTGCAGTTAATCTCATAGCGCTTTCGTATCGGAAAATAAGGCAGAAAAACGCTGCAGTATAATTTCACTTTGGTCACAGCAGGCTGTTCTTCAAGTAAATATCTGCTTAATGTTCATTTTTCTCATCTGTCAGAACACTTCTATTATTCAGCTTCCCCTGATGCATAAATAATTGTGCTCTTTTTAGGACAATGAAGCTTTAGGACGTCTTTGCCATATGTTTCTAGCCCGCTACCGGTGTACTGCAGAATATCCGGACAGCTCAGGTCAATAACATTAAAGGCTGAGAGAGTTGGTGAAAATACAACTCATGTGATGCTGTGGTCTGCTCAGCCTTCAGGAGACATATTGATGCACAGTTATTTTGGTCAATAAGTCCTTCTGAGCAGAGGCCATCCTTATCCTTGAGACCGACTGCATGTGAAAAATGAGAATGGGATGAGACCATGCATTTTAATACGGCACAATATCTTAAAGGAAGGGACGCGGAGAAAGAAGGAGAGGTGTGGTGTGTGGGAAGAGAAAGAACGCTGTGCGCTTTTCACATGGGAAGCAACACCCACAATTATTCATTGTGACTTCAATGAGAACCGCGGGTCTTGTAGAGACGGTTGCCTGGTGGTATGGCATGCGGCTTAATTCAGAAATGGTGATCGTGCTTGTGTGCGGCACCACACTTTGCCAAGGTGATTAGTAAAATACAACTTAGCAATCAAGATATAAATCACAGA
>VUQR01023436.1:0-10735 GCA_015108515.1 Hemichromis elongatus | reverse complement strand
GGACCCCCCACCCAAAAAATCAAAAAATACAAAAACCCCAAACATTTCAATGCTAAATAACTATCAGCTGGTGGTCTTTTCTTGGCGTCTAATCATGCTTGAAAAGTAGTTCAAAAATTATGGTTTTGGGTACATCTTCAGTAGCTCCAAAGTAATTCTGTGATCAAACATTTTTTCTGACTATATCTTCAATGATTAGGATAAAGGTTACTTTTGGCTGGTCTCTTATTCACAAGGGGTCACCACAGCAGGTACCTTCACATGTTAGATTTGGCAGATTTTTAAGGCGTGACCTTCTAAACTCAAAGAGATTTGTATTTCCTTCCAGGATAGATCTGGGGAGCTTTAGATTTTTTTGTGTGCAAAGCTAAAACTAAATAGCTAAAATGATAGGAAAAAAAATCTTGGTAGAATCATCAAGAAGTAAAAAGAGAAAAAAAAAAACTGCAAAAGCGTAAGCCAAACATTCTTGTTATTGGGTTCGGCACTTTTCGTATGAGCTGAATTTCTGTGTGTTTAAATAATAACACAACAGAGTTCCGGCTATTCCTTCTTTTGTTTCCTGACATTATAACTGTAAATGGCATAAAATTATTATTTGTTTTTATTTTTAGAAGTTAAAAAAAATTAAAAAGTAATTAAAAGTAATTCTAAACTGTACAACCAGCATTAACCTATTAGTTGTTTAAAAATATAAATAAATGAAACAACAGCTAAAGCATGTAATTTCCTTCTTGCAGTATTTCTCACTTTGTAACAAAGATCTGATCTGACCTCTCTTGTCGATATCCTACATCTACCGTACGGCTTTTGGCTTCGTATGGTGAATATTTCGACCATGGAAACGATGTCAGAATTTAAGCCATGCTTGCTGGGACACTTCTGGTCTTCCCATCAGTCTCCCATCAACGAGCAGTAGCTAATCCATCTTCCTTTTTTTATTCCATTCTTGTAATCAGACAGAACAGTGCTTTGAGACCCAAGAAGAGAAATTGTTTTCATTTATGTATGTTATAATTGATATTTTTCATTTTAAGTTTTACAGGCCAGATACTGCTTACCTTACTTTTAGTGACTGGATATGTCAATATTATTACCTGTAGTCAAAGCAGAGGAGCTAAAACAGTGCAGGTTTGATTGCACAATCAAATGCACCAGGTTGGTGCAAAAGTGATATTATTTTTTACTTTTACATCTTTCCCCTTTTCTTTTACGTCATCTTCATTTGGGATTTTTGTGAAAGCTATCTGTATCTAATTAAATTGAATAAAATATTAGCACATCTATATTTTATAGCTTCCCATGTTTTCCTCTTGCTTCTTTAGGGACTCCGAGTTTCCTGCTCTACAGCCAGGTGTAACCTCAGGTCATCATACATTAAGGAGAGATCTTAGGAAATGTTTGGAGCTCTGTGGGATCCAAATGTGTTTTCTACCGAATTTGAAAATTCAACTCGGTTATTATCCGAGGAGCTCTGACCAGAAGCTCAAGACAAGGCTGAGTGGTTGTTTGTTTTCAACCGGACCAAAATATATGACTATAAAAACCTACAGCCATTTGAGCCATGCATATGCCAGACAGAATTACCATCAAATACATAGCTCGCAGACTTTTCACTTCAGGTGTGTTGTTTTTGCTTTTGATGGTTCATGTTTGATAATACTGAGACCAAATCAGCAATGGAATCGAGGACCCACAACGCTCACCTCTTTCAAACACAATATTTTACAGGTTTTATATGCAGCCTGAGCCTTATTCCAGTTTGGGAATCACAGAGTCAGTGAAATGGAACAAAGTGGATTGCTGGCTGGGGCCTTTGAGCCGCTATCCTTGTTTGAAGTCTCTCTCCAGCCCTGCCGAGTTCAGAATACATTGTCCAGAGATACGATCAAACTTGGCAGCTATTGATTCCTTCCCAAATCAGACATAAGACTTACTGAACATGTTAACAACTTCAAAATACGTATTTTAATTTCACTCGTATTACAGTGCTGCGTTGAGTCAGAGCTTGTGGACAGTTAAACTCTGTGTATTGAGCCAACATTTCTGATTTTCTCTCAAAAATGTTATTCTCAGGACGCTCGTGAATAAATGTGCAAAAAGACGAGCCTTCCTCGTGTCACTGTGACAAACATAATGTTCATTTAGTTTCTTTAGTTTCTTTTTATTTGCTGATCTAGTTAAAATAATGCCAACCTTAATGTTAGTTCTTAACCCTTCCTGAGCCCTGAAGCTCAATGAGTGTAAACCAGTCAACGATCACTTGTTTTACTTTCGCTTTATATCACTCTCCCTCTTTGCCTTATTTCCTCCCCCGACAACCAGGCTGTTTTTATTTTTCTGGGTAGAGTTTCCACAGTAACTCCTTTTTTGTTTCACCATCCACCGTTTCAGCTACCTGGGGAAAGCTACCAATAGGTACTGGGGGGAAAAATGCACTCTCCTCTACCTATTTGGGTTTCACAACTGTGCCTCATTTTCCCTGGGTATGGTGATACGTAGCGGCAGACAGAATTGCATGGTGAAAAAAAAAAGGCTTATGGGGAACCAACCTAAAAGGGGGTAGTCTCATGATTCTGTAGCCACTACATTGTGTAATTAACATTTACTTCATAATGAAATAAAAAAAAAATAAGCCACCTATTGACTCTTTCACAGACGCTGAAATAAAAGTATCAAAGGATCCATTAATAACACGTTCATTTTCTCATTTAAAACACAAATATAATTCCCTACTATAGATGAAAAAAGTAAATGAAGCCACATAAAGCACATAATAGTTAGGATTTCAAGTGAAAGTCAAAAACAGTGTACTAAAAATAAATATGTATGTACTCTATATATATACTCTAATAACATGCTCAACTTACAATATTTATTGATTTTTAATGTAGAGCCGTTATAGTGTTTTACATCTACAAATGCCACTTTCTTTGTAGATCTTTTCACATATTTTCTATCTTGTCATGGTAAGATCTGTCTGATTGCAACAGAAAGCTCCTGTCTCAACTTCACAGAAGACTTTGGCAGGCCAACAAAGAACAGGCCCTAATACTCTGGAAAAGGAGGTTTCTAACATGACACTTTTCAGCTGTTTGAAGGAGGGTGGAGAGAGATTTCTGTGAGCTGAGTTGACTCCTCCAGATCAATAGCTTGTCTCTTTCTCTCTCCAAGACAACTGGTGTGGCATTTGAACCAGATAAAACAAGGGTTCCCCTCCACCTCACCTCTGACAACTGAGCACTTCCACCAAATCCCAGTTGGATGAGGAGGATACAGATGAGTCCATTTAAATCCCCTTTCCAACTCAGTTCTAGACCCCCAGCGATCAGAAAATGCAGAAAAAAGAACCTAAAATCATCTTGAAAGGAAAGGTCCAATCTATGTAGGTTAATATTCACTGTTGCTTCATTTAGCTCTGTTGCAGGCCCACTGGGGCAGCTGTAAAAAGTTCTGGGAGCCAGAAGGCACAAAGGCTTTTATTTATTTATATCATGGAGAAATATATAGCAGGAAGCAAACTGGTGCAAATGATGTGAAAGAAAAAGTAGTCTGAAGAAGTTATCGTGTAGATTGTGGGATAACTGCAGGAGGAAGAATAGGCTGCATTACCATTTTATGTGCAGCATGAATTAAATATACACACTGCTGCTAGAATAAGTCAGATAACATGACAATATGTAAGGTAATCCTTCTTACCATCCTTCAACCACCAGCGATGTACCCTTAAGCAAGGCACTTCATTCTTAATTACTCCTGTGAAGCTGCTCATTTGTCAGCAGCAGATGATGAGATGGGTTGCATTGGCAGCTAAAGTAAGTGTGGCATTGCTATCAAAGAGAATGCCTGCTCAGCCAACCTTGCACATAAAAGTTGAAAAAAGAAAACCCCACTCTTACAACAGTTCATCATCTTTCCAACCTGTGGTCAGCCAATTATCTGCCTCTTGCTACAATATTGGACTTTTAACTCTCAGAACAAGGGTCCTCTTCTCCCTTGCATGTCAGCTTAGTCTTTCCCCCTGGTCGCTCATGACATTGTAACACTAATTACAGCTAATTGTTCTATGCTGAATGGATTTAGTCACATTGCAAATGATATGCCATTGGTCAGTGTCACAATGTTTCCACAGAAAAAAATTCAATGGGGAATGGAAATTTGCACAAATGAATGTAATTAAGAAGCACATTCATTACTTCTAATTGCATATGAGAACCCTCAAAGTGAAACTGAGATCCGGCTCATATGAATAATTAATGCAGCTAACTGTACTGAACACTGTAATGTTGCCGCTGTCACATAACGATGTGCTAAACTATTGCTTTTAATGATAAACTGTGGCGTTATACTTTTTTGTAATGCACAGTCCCAATCGCCGACAAACTTTTTTTTTTTTTTTCTCATTAAATCCCTTTATTTGCTGGCAGATTGTGTCTAGACAGTTGAATTCCAATCTCAGCACAAGCGAATTGGTGGCCAGACATACTGAGTAGAGTTGGAGGTTAGAGAAGTATTAAAAATTCAAGTGGTACCAACGTGTTTGGCACACTAGATCAAGTCAAGTGGCCTTTTCCAAAGACAAGAAAAGGGCAGTTGTAAATCAGCCAACTGGAAACTCAGTCTGAGAGCCATTATGAAAATTTTGGACCTACAGAAATCAAAGAGTTTAGAATGTAACCCCCAGAATGTATGAACTTTGCAAGCCTTTAATCAGATTATTTGTCTGCTGGTATCAGGAACTAAAGAATGTGCCACAGAAGACCCCCCCAAAAATGTTCAAGTAAACACGACACAAAAAAAGAATGATTGAAATCTCTTATTTTATGAGTAAAACTACCTTTTGTAATAAACCTTTAGATTTATACAGAATTCACCGTGGCGCATTTAGAACCGTAATCTTATTACATTTGCAGTATTTAAAAGGGATTGGCTTATTTTAATAGCAGATTTAGATCTTAGACAGACCAGGTGTAAGCTGGTCATTTGAAAGCCATATGCCACAGATTAAGATACGGCACTGTGCTGTGCAGATATTTCATGTTTCTTCCAAAGACTAATGCACTTGGTCCGAACTGCCTTCGCTGAGCTGCTTGTAAGTGGGCAAAAGCACAAGCTCCTAAATCCCTCGACTCCAACAACAGGAGAAAGAAATAAGTATATTACAAATCGTCCAGAGAACAAAATTGTGTATTGTTTGAAAAATGTGAGGGATTTAGACTCAGGGATTTGCTCCCACTTTGCCCCACTTTGTCTGAGGGCTTAGCACTGATCGCTGCTCGCGACATGATGATTCCCATCATTTTTCAAAAGACTTTCAGGTCATCATTAGTACAACATCTGCTTAACTGCACAGGTTACAACAACAACAACAAAAAAACGAAGCAGATAAAAAGTAAGGTTAAAAATTAACACAGGATTCAAATATTTCAATGTTCACACAGCTTCAAAGATCAAGAGTACGCTTACGTCACCCACAAACATGACAATAACCATATAATGAACAACAAATCCAAATCACAATTTCATGGCCAAGGTGGGTTACATTTTCCATCAGGTGGATACTTTTAGTATTCCCGTTTAAAACACGAAGACTGTTAACGTCTGAGTGAACGTGGGTCTGTAGCGCAAAGCTCGAATTCACTGTAGAGAATGTCGACTAACACAGTGGTGTAGATCCTAAAGCAATCACTGCATGTATTTGTCCCATTTTGAACTATTCACTATGTTTAATTGTTCTGGTTGTGTAGTTTTGCGCTCAAGCTGTTCGACGTATACAGCCCTGACATAAAAAACCTACGTGCAAATGATGTTAATTAGGATTTTTTATATATTTGTTGAGACAGAAGAAGAACTATCAAAATCTTCGAAATAATGTGTGACAAGAGAGGCGACAGCTTAAGACTGATGGCGGGGTGGTGAAATAAGCCTGGAGGGGGAGGCAAGAACCCATAAAATGAACAGCCGCCTTACTCATAAATAATAGAAACATAAAATGTCATATGAACTTTATATCAAGAGAGGGTGGTCTAATAAAGATGCAGGTTTAAAGAGGAGTTGAGAAATTCATTGTCATAAGAAGGCCACATGGCTTGCCTTTGGCACCGACAATTATTCAGAGCAAGTTGACATTCAGGTTGTAGCTGAAGCACCTTTAAGAAACAACACTGCTTTTGACTCTGGAAATTCTCTCGTTCTACTGTTGCTCGGGTCTTTCAATCTCTCAGCTCGGTTTCTCACTTTTCACTTGGAGTTATTCCATCTCCTCTCTCCTCTTTACACTTTTCCTTGTTCTTTCTGCTTTACAAATTGAGACGACACGATAAGAGATTGCCACTGCCATGCCAGCCTGGTGCTCATTGATAAAACCATATCTAATCCATCTTAGGCCCCCCTCTGTCACCAACACACTCATCTCTGAGACAGTCAACGTGCACAGGATCCATCTCTCTTTTTGAACTGAGCTGCACAGAGTCAGAGTTTATCTGACTTAAGTTCTGAAAGAAGAAAATGGAGCTCGACGAGTCAGGTGAATTTCACTCTGCCTTGAAATGATGTGAATGAAGTGTGTTGCGTGTTGAATCGGTAGCATCCAAAAGCAAATGAAATGACTCTTGGTTTTAGGTGGAAATGCATGGTCTATCAAAGGTCTATTTTATAGGAATTAAAATGTGATTTTCCTGTATTTTCCTAGAGCCTGTAAAAGCATCAAGGTGCTGCTGAATTACACACGATGCATATTAATCAAATCGCTTTATATGGCTTGCACATTAGCTTTGAAAATGAGCCATTCTCCTCTTACCTGCCTTTACTATTTATCTGTTAGAACTATATTGACTTTAATGCAATTCGGTGTGATAAGGTGAAAACACAGTATTACATGAGACTTTGTGGTCAAATAACTGGAAATAGCTTTTCTAATATCCAACTACTTACATTAGACTCCGATACAGCACTCAGTAGGATTTTTCATGCAGCAATTTGCAAAAGTACACATGAATTTATTACATTAGTATGGTCTTCTGTTTAAAGCTAAGACACTTCAACAAATATTACCCTAGAGGGAAAGTGGGTAATAAGTGGAGTATTTGAGCAAGTTTATGAAGTATGAGATGTTTATGTCTCTGTATATTAATGGAATCATGAGCAATTGCCTCAGTATATGAATGAACCACATATGAATCACTACTGTCACCATAGTGAATACATTATAGAGAACAGCTGGGGAAGGAGATGCATTTATAAACATGCATGTGTACATATGTGTGAAAACATTGAGGTGGTTATGTAAAGGAAACTGTTTTGTTAAACATATAGAAATGTCTTGTTATAACTTCACAATCAGTGCAACGTGCGATGAACAGAAGGCCATCACCAGGATGTCATCCAATTTTGTTTAATACCTAACAAAAGCATTCACAATCACACTCACGCTGACACCCAGGCCCCAGACCTGTCAGCCCAGATGCTGGGGAGGCACCAGGGACTCTTGTCTCACTTACAACAATGACACAATGGCTTTACTGCGTGTAGGTGTATGCAAAGCGATCTATTTTTCAGTGTTCTTTGGATTCTATATGCTGCATAGGAAAAAGAAAAAGAAAAGAAAAACAGTCTCACATTTTGACAGATAACTGAAAAACAACAGAGTGAAGATCTACACCAGTCCTGTCTGAAATATACGACTGAGGGTTACATCCAGAAAATAAAAAATCCGATTCACCTGGATTCACTGGGACCCAGAATAGCCTTGCTCATGCTGTGTTGTCATATATGGCAAAATAATTTCACCAGCATCTCCGGTATGCTGCTTGTGTAAAGACTTTTGATCTACACTGACACTGATGAACAAACCCAGAGTTTTTCTTTTTTTTTTTTTAACACTGTCTTAAGGACATATTTTTCCATCTGGAACTTGTTTCAGCAACTATTAAAAATGTATATGCATGAGGAAGGAGTTGTGTATCCCTGTGTTTAATAAGGCCTTTTTTTTATGGAAAACAGCAGTGGGCAGTAAGCCATGGAGTGACAGCTGTCTTGTGAATCATTAAAATACAATTTGGCAACACAGTTAAAACTTCAGAGGGATAATTCCCATTACGTTGTACAGCTTAACACTGGACGAATTAAAAAAAAAAAAAGTAACCTTACAAAATAAATTTTAAGTAGTAAACACACTATTGTGCAAATTACATCCTCTTTATTTTATTCTGCGTTCCCATCACAGATTCACTGCTTGTGTTTGTCTTTTTTAATGAAACAAATTTACTTGCATATCTTAAAATGACTGAGATAGTGTTTGGTTTAATCTCTATAAAGAAAACTGCCAAATATAACACACTAAGAAGGAGTACGTAGCAAAATAGTTGATTTTTGTTGTTGTTGTTTTTTATTTTTGCTTGCCTAAAGAATGAACTCACAAAAACAACATGCATAGCTTTTTTTTTTTTTTTTTCCAAAAAATGGCCGCTGGTTTAGTGTTTGCAAAGCTGTGTTGTTACAATTACAATCACAGCTGTAATCTCAGTAAATAATTTTACTGTTTAAAAACACAGATGGCCACTTGTAAATTATGCTGTCAGCCTCAGAAAGCACAAACAATAATAAAAATGAAAAACATAAAATAAAGGATTTGCCTGCTGTCAGATCTAGCAAAATATACTACTCACTGGATTCAGGGTCTGAGTTTCCATCTCCTTCGGTCCGGCTGTTAGGTGATGTTTGCTCGTAGTACTCCTCTTGGGGGAAGCTAAGGGGAAGAGGCTGGGTGGTACTGGCAGTGATGCTAGGCTCCGGGTCTCCAAGCCCGCTGTCACTGCAACTCTCCTGGGAACCGTCTGGAAGATGGAACGTCACACGGCGCTGGGTCTGAGGCACACCAGAAGATAAGAAATGTTTATGTGAGATATGCTTCTGTCCTGTTAATATGAGCATCATCATGCTACTACTACTAATAATAATAATACGTAAACCCACATTATTGTAGTGACTGTAAGCACTTCATTGGAATATATTTTTTAAAATGTGTAGTTACTCTTATACTAAAGACAGACCTAGACAGCAGATCTTTTAAGTCCGGTTAGACACACAAAGCATCCATCCTGGATCAGACTTGCTCCACATTCCTCAGCAACAAACACCCTGTCACCATTTTATGGTTCTCCTCTCACTCATCACAGCTTAACAAACACAGCCCTTGTTATTAGACCCAGTCGTCTGGCTCAAACAATCTGGCCTTTGTCAAAGCGTCTCAGGTCCTTACGCTTGCTCATTCTCCCCGGTGTTTTGACGACAACAGCACACTCTTTACTTAAATCGCATAAATCCCAGACCCTGACATGTGCTGCTGTTAGGAGATAACCTATATGATTGTTTCACCTGTGAGTTGTCATAAAGTATGGGCTGATCGCTGTATGAATAAAAACCACTGTATTGGTCCACGTTTAGAAATATCCACCTCAAAGATTTTACCTTCACCCCAAGCAGGGATGAATGAAATCTCAGTTTTTGTGTTGACTACAGGGCTGAGAAATTACATTGAAATATTGGCAGCAATGCTTCATTCTAGAAGTAGTGATAAAGGTACTCTTTATAATCCATAGAACACAGTGAACCGTTTTCTTTTTTTTAAAGACTGTTTTATTCAGCAGTGAGGAGTTCCAATGAATACTTCAAAGTAAGATCTGTCTGGAAAAACAAGGACATTTCTTCTACAGAAAAACACTGTTTAATCTTTTAAAATATATCAAAGCTTTGAGCACCACAATCAAAATTCTTCTCACAGCCATTGTACTGGGGTAAGGACAGAAATCTCAAAACTATGTGCATGGTGTTAACCGCAACACTTACTTGAGATTTTTTTTTTCTTTTTTGACTAAAGGGGCAAGCAGAATAAAAGGATTTAGTAAGTAACTAAACCAGTGTTATCATCAATTGAAACCGTGATTGTTGAGTCCTGTTTCTTCTACATTGGAATTCTTCTATTTTCATATCAACATATTGATTTAATTAACCTTAACAATTTAACCTTAATGATTCAGGTGAGGCTCATAGGTGAGCTCGGTGTCTAACTAATTGTCCATTACACTCAGTTAGGGATGGGTATCGAAAACCGGTTCTTGTTGAGAACCGGTTCCCACTATTTCAATTCCTTGGAATCGTTTGCCATTTTTACAAACGATTTCCATATCGATTCCAGTCACCTCGAATGACGTCACCACGTTGCGTAGCGTCTTTTAGCCAGTAGGAAACATGGCGCCTAAGTGGCACAAACGCTCAAAAGTTTAGTTACACTTTATGAGAAAGGATGACAACAGGGCAATGTGCAATAATTGCAAGGTAGAGATTTCATCAAAGGGAGGAAACACTACGAATATGCAAAAGCATTTGCTCAAAAAACACGCGATTGCTTTAAATGAATGTCGTGTTTTTGATCCGCTCCGGACTAACGAAGCTCAACCCAGCAGCAGCGGTAGCGTTTGGACGTCCTCTCCCGTTAATACTGCAGGTAACTAATCAACTAGCATTGCATATTATGCGATTTGCCTTATTACAAAAGCTGCTATTACTGTGCGTTGCATTTAGATGACCATCACGAGAGAGACAGACCGTCTGTCTGGCTCAGATGCTGGCAGTTCTCGCTGCAGTCTACGGGTGGCTTCTCCTATGACAGGGCAGGGAAAAGTATCACGTATCCTTCCTGAAAAAGCAGATATGCTTATATTTCTGCAAAAGACTT
>VUQR01023433.1:10520-30560 GCA_015108515.1 Hemichromis elongatus | reverse complement strand
TCCCTCTGACCACCACCAGTAGGCAAATGGGTGAAGTGTCTTGCCCAAGGACACAACGACCGAGACTGTCGGAGCCGGGGCTCGAAAGGCAACCTTCCGATTACAAGACACACTGCCAACTCTTTGAGCCACGATCGAATTAAGTGATAGCATAGATGTGTACCAGGCAGGCAACATTTAATAATTAAGAACTGAAATATCTTATAACTTAATAGCTCACAGATATACTGGCTTGGTTTACTTTTCAGGAAGTGTGCCTATATATGAGACATTAATATGAATTAAATTTGTTTTAATCCCCTATAAAGTAGTAATAAACAGTGTGGTTTAGCTATGCTTCAGAAGGTAGAACAGGTCCATTGATTCTGTCCTGAAACTCATATTTCTATCAGAACTGATGTGCATGATGGGTTAAAACACTTAAGACAGACAGCCCGTTTTACCTTTTCTAGTCAGCGTAGAATACGGACACTGGCGCCACCGGGCCCTCTGACCACCACCAGTAGGCAAATGGGTGAAGTGTCTTGCCCAAGGACACAACGACCGAGACTGTCGGAGCCAGGGCTCGAACCAGCAACCTTCCGATTACAAGACACACTGCCAACTCTTTGAGCCACGATCGCCCGACATAATATGTAATAGCACCTCATGAGAAGCCAGTGATCACTAGTGATTATAACCTATCTTGTCTTTTCTCAGATGAGTGATGTTGAGGCAGGAGGGGCCACAGTCTTCCCTGACTTTGGAGCAGCCATCCGGCCTAGAAAGGTGATGACATTTTTATGTTTCTTTGATTGTGGGCGAGTTTGTGTTAAGACCTGGATTAATATTCCCTTCATATTGTCTGTTTATTTTGTACTACAGCTATCCTCGGGCTATTAGCGTTCCCTTTGTAGTTAAACTGTTTTTTAACCAAATTAGAAATATTCACGATCTCACAAAGATAGGTAAACACATAGGCATAGGCATTTTTTTTTAAAAAAGGATTTTTTTTTTTAAGCTAATTTTAAAATCCAAAATTATTCTGGTGCCCGTGACTTTTGACCGTACCATGAATAGTAAGACATTTTTACTCCAAGTACTTTAGAAACCTCTTATTTACTGGAAACTCAACTTTATCAACATATTTGGCTTCTGTTTTTTTTGTCCACAGGGAACATCAGTGTTCTGGTATAATTTGTTTAGGAGCGGGGAGGGAGACTATAGGACCAGACATGCAGCCTGTCCTGTCCTAGTAGGAAGCAAATGGGGTAAGCCGCAGTTAAGATTTATAAAGCCACATTTGTGATGCATCAAATGGGTTTGGAAACAGCTACATTCTCACTATACATAAAGACTGGAAATTAACTGTTGCAGAAAACAGGAGGTCAATGACAATTACAGCTGCACATCCAACAATAAAAGTTTGCTTGAAATGAATAAATTAAATATTTGATATCTTATATTTAATCCAACTGGTCCTCATGTGTGCTTTTGTTTGTACAGTATTGTTAAGTGCTCTACTTTACATCCCCTCTTATCACTTAAAAATATGTGATTTAACAGGTTCACAATTCAAGATGTTATTGCAAAACTTGAGGCAGCATTAGAGAGGAAATGAAACTAATAATGGTAATACAGCACTATAATAAGTAATAACTAATTCCCTAATACATTTTAAAAATGAAATTTAATAATTGCTGTTTTTTTTTCATTGCTATTTTTTTGCCAGAAGTATAAATATTTTAAAAAATTAAATATAAATAAGAAAAGAATCCAGCAGTCTTAAATTTGGTGCACGCTTATTTACAGTAACTACATTAAAGGTGTTCAAATCATTCAATATGTCAAAAGCTATTAGACAGCATGTTAAAGCTGCTTTACTTGGTTAATCGTTTTGTCTTGCTTTTTTGTCAGTCTCAAATAAGTGGATTCACGAGCGAGGTCAAGAGTTCAGAAGACCCTGTGGCCTGACAGAAGTGGACTGAAACTGACTTTACTCCGACACAACACCCCACGCTATCCTGCATAAACGGAGCGCTTTAGGTTGAAGTGTAAAATGTTGCTTTTTTTCTGTAATTTTTTTGCGTTTTGTTTGTTTGAGGTTGTTTCTGTGTTTCGTTGTTTGTTTTATACATGCATTGCATTTTGTGACCTGACTCACCAGCAGTGCAAAAGCTGGTCAGTCGAGCTGTCTAACTGTGTGTCTGGTGCTCTGTTATCATTCAGTACCAGAAGATGATTTTTACAAGTCTGAGCGGGTGGTTTCAGATTTTGGGTTTTTTTTTGTTTGTTTGGTTGAAAAGTTCCCTGAACACTCACATAAGTGTTCTCTGCAATAACGTCTGTTTTCAAAGGGAAGGCTAGATAGAGATCTTTGTTGTGCATGGTCACCCCACTCACACATCATTAAATTTAAATTAACACTGAAACCAACTGTGTCCTGAAATGGAATGAACAAATAAACACAGAAAAAACACAAAGCTGTATTCTTTTGTTTTTCCCAGCATAAATATTTCATATATGTATTTTATAGTCTTTAAATTAAGAATTGCTTTAAAATCTGCATAGGTTGGCCGTCAGTTTTGCCTGCCTCAGGGCCGTGGCCACCTAGTGGATATGCTCCGCCCACGTGCCTTTGTGGATGAGGAGGTCATCCAAGAAGGCGAACTCTATGAAATTTGTAGGCCGGGCAGGGGGGAGAACACATCTGCAAAACGCTGTTGCAATGCACCAGCACTTGCTCCCTGGACCTGTGTGTGTGATGGTCATCACAATGGAGGGAGGTGGGAGTGGTGGAATTTGGTATTGATCACATCACCAATTTTCTAAGTAAATATATATTTCTACAGGTGCTGTTGACATGAAATTATAACTAGATTCTCACTAGACATCAGTAATAACCCATCTAATCCACACATTAGAAAGCAATCCTGCCACTCGGTAAATTATCATCTGGTTCAGTCCCTATGCAAAGGTGTCTCGTTACCAAGATTTCACGCAAGAAGCATCTCATGATGGGTTACACCAGTGAGCTCTGTCTAGACCTTGGCAACCATATGGTAGAAAAACCTACTGATGGCACTGGTAACGGAAGAGTTTCTCAGCACTGTTGGGGCCAAGTGAAAAGAACATCAATTCTCCGTACTACACGATACAAACACAACCAAGGAAACTCCCATCTGGTTCAGAGAAGGAAGTAAAGCTGGCGGAGTGGCCCAGCCAGTCACCTGAATCCAACTGAAAAGCTGTAGAAAGTACTAAAGTACAGGGATCATCGAAGGGCCAACAGAACCTTTAGGATTTAGAATAGAGTAGACCTTGTCATTGTATACGTACAACAAAATTATGGGTGGTCCTTGACAACTATCCAGGAGTATAAATAGTTTTTGTTAAAGAATGGCTCAAAATCACACCTGAGCAATGCATGAGAAAAGTTTCTCCAAACAGGATGCATCTCGAAGACATTATCACCAAGAAAGGCTTTTGTAAGAGGTATCAAATAAATTTCAGGAAGTGTGTTCGGTAATTTTTATGAGACGTACCTTCATTTATAGACGTCTATGGTTCGATTTTGTTTGCATGTGTAGATTGGATGGGTTGTTATCGACATCTGGTGAGAATTTCATGTCAATAGCACCTTTAGACATATATTTACTTCAAAAAAACTGGCGATATGTCCAACACTTATTTAACCAAAAACACACACTTTGTTGCTGCTTTTACCAGATGAGACATTTTTTCTCAAGCTGGGAAAAATGATTTGCTCTGTTAAGGCTCAGCATGCAATTTTTGATAAACAAAAATAATTATAGTTTGGTTCACTAAGTGAAAAATATTTATTTCCTCTTGAAATATGTTTTACATTTTACTGCACAAAATAATGTATGGGGATCATTTTTTATTGAAGAAATTGCTAAAATTACATAACGGAACAACTTACAGTACGTCAGAAGCCACCCCTCATTTCTTCATATTGTGCTTCCTATTCTTTATCTTGCTGCGGTAACACAACAATTTCCATTGCGGGATCAATAAAGCTACCTACCCTACGAGGAGCCAAATACACACACATTATCCATCTCAAAACCCTCCATATTATGGAAAAAAGGAAGAAGCAAACACTTTTAAACATTTGAAACTGAAATGTATGGAAGCCCGTTAACGCCACAAAAAAAAAATTTTAAAAATGGATGCATAACTCGAAATTTCGAGTTATTTTCTCGAAATTTTGACTTATGAACTCGAAATTTTGAGAATGGTAAGTCGAAAGTTAAGTTAGCACTGCCAATCAGCGATCTACGTGAATGACGTCATTTCCTCGTTACACTGAAGCTGAAGCCCTCGGCTACAAATGCTACAGCTAAGCTACCGGTATTACATCCAGTCATGAATGCACAGATTGCTGAGAGGCAGCGTGGCATCACAAATGATGAAATCCTCGTGTTATTAGCTGAATCCCATGGTGTTACTATCAGCAAACATACTCGCAAAAGCGCCAATTTGTTACACCGGTTTGTGTTGCGCGTTCCACTGCGCCGTATACTTCTGAGTAACAAGAAAGTGACCTCATTCACGTATATTAGTGATTGGCAGAGCTAACTCGAAATTTAGAGTTATTAACTCGAAATTTAGAGTTATGTTTCTCCAAAATTTCGAGTTAATAAAAATTATAAAAATAAAAATACAAAATAATGAGAAATTAATGAATGGTAACAACTGTTTGGACAGATTCGGTCAACCATCAAGACACAGTTACAATAATTAATTAACACACGAGTATCTGAGTAATATAAATAATATTACTATATATCTATATCTCTATCTATATAGATATATATCTATATACACACACACACTTATACATGTGTGTGTGTATACATACATATATTCATACATATACACATTATATTTTGATAATATATGTTTATTGCTATTGGAGATATTAAAGATTGATGAAATATAATTAGATAAAGGTAAGCTAAGCGGAGGTAAAAATTAGATGTATACCAGCCCAGAAGAGCACAGAGAAATTTACAATATCCGTCTCAGCTAAACAAGTTATTGTGTTCATTGAGTGTTTTCCCCGTTGCACGTAAAAGGAGCGAGCTCTGTGTGGTCAGCTGGGCCATCTCGTCCCAACGAAGAAAGGACTTTTTGATCAAACAGCAGTTTGTCTACAGGCTGGCAGAGCTCTAAGAAACGCTGAGGAAAGAAAGGATAAATTGTAGATTGTAATTATTTTTCTGTATTTTTAACTTACATTTTTGGAAGATATGAGGTGCAAAACTTAATTCAATGCAATCTTGAAACTTTATAACCAATGAAAGAATTGCATTCCGTTTTCCTGTAAAAGAACAATTCGGTATTACGATGTTATAATTTGACGTTCCTTGAAGACTTAATAGAAACACAAAACGGGGGAAATACATTTAGTGCACTGATGTAGTGAAGTATTTGCAGCAGAAGAACAATGCATGTGAAACTGACCTAACATGAAACTCAGAGGCCACGGTCACATTATGGTGGAGTAGGGCTCTGGATTTCAATAGAAAAAAGAAGAATCCATTCTTTTCCATGTATTAACTCTACAAGTGTTTTCCATAAACCCACTTAATTATTGTAACTTATTGAAGATGATTTGAGATCTCCTGCTGATATTCCTAGTGAAAGGCCAGGGATTCACTGTATACAGTCCAAGTTGTACTTGTCATCCCTTCAGCATTCCCAGATTAAGACCTCTGTTTCTGTACAACTGCCCAGATTTATACAATAAAAGCACAAATACATTAAATTATGTCATTCATCCCTTAAAACTCTTTAAAAATGGTCGAACACTGAATTGAATAATGTGGGAAAAACAAAACACTTTTCTCAGACGAATGGCCCAGAGGCCAGAATCAGCCCACCAACGTCTCCAACTCAGTCTGGACTGCTTTGGAAAATGTGAATAGGGACATAGGTTTGGACTTTGAACTGCATATTCATACGTTTTACAGCTTTTCTCGCAGATAAAGAGCTCTGCTATCCTAAAATAACTAAGCATAGATAAACAAAAAGAGTGAACGCTCATGTCAAAAGTTATTGTTTTTCTGTGTCAGTGATGCTTCTTAAAAGTGAACCCCTCCCACATCAAGTATAAGCCACTATTTTTTCCATTGTTGAGATAAACAAAAGGCTCACCTGTCGAAGAGTGCCCTTTCCCTGGATTATTTTATATAATAGAAACAGTGGAATGAGGGAGAGGGAGAATGTGGCAATGAACCAGCCCAAGATGTTGGCCCACAGTGGATAAACATAAGTGCTATTGAACTTTAGCGGGGAATATCTGAAAATGGAGAAGATGAAGGTGCCCTGTGATGAGATAAGACAAAGTGGGTTATTTTTTTAGTGTGAAACTGAAAAGCGTGAATACTCGATGATCACAAAACAGTGAAATTGAACATTATAAAAAAATGTTCTATAAACTGAACACAAATGTAAATCCATTATTTGCACCGTGCCCTGCAAATGATACATTATTATATGACATGACTTACAAAACAGGTGAAAGGAGTAATGTAGCACCAACAGTACTTCATGAATGGGTGGGGACGATAGCCAATCATGTCTGAGATGTTACCATAAAAACGGTCAGCACCTTTAGGTAAACGAGAGCTATTAGAAAGACCAGCCATTTATTTCAAACTCATTTATAGCAAACAAGCACACGCTGGTCTTTGTCTCAATAAAAATTGTTCTACAATAACGTCTGTTTTCAAAGGGAAGGCTAGATAGAGATCTACATTGAGCAGTGTATTTTTGCAACACAATCAGTAATTGGTTGGCTGTTTGTCTGTGACTTACCGTACACCCAGCCAATGCTCACAGACTGGCAGAAAGAGAGAAGCAGCAGAGTGGAGCCACTACAGACGTGATGATCTAACAGCTGGAGCAGATACATTCCTCCCTAAAAAAAAAACAAAAAATGACAGAAGGAATAATATACAGTAATACAAATCCAATAAAAAAAAAGCAAAGTTATAGAAATAAAGCTAAGCACAAACATAGTCTCACTCACAACAGTTGACACAAGAATGCTTGGCACGACCTTTTAATACACTGGAATGCTAGGTAATGTAAAAAAAAAAAAAAAATTTTTTTTTACTAAACAAAAGTTTACTTGAGGATTTATTGGAGCATTTTGAGTTTTACAAGAGTAATTAAAATTGTACTAAAGCAGTTTATTGGATTTATACCTATTAGATGCAAACTTGTAAAAATTCCGTTTTTAAATCTGAATGCGGTTGCCATGGTAATACTGTACTGTTACACACACAAACAGCAAGTTGCTGCAGCTCATGTGTATGTTGCCTAATTATGTCCTTGCCATTTTGAGATTTAAGCAGAGTGAACTTAGATGTGTTATAGTGCAAAGTTCTTAAAATTATAAGTCTTTTTCAAGAAAAAGGTCAATATTATAGAGCTTTTGCCAGAATCATGAAATCCACCTTATCAAATGAAATCTCTTTCTTTCTGTTAAAATTCATTGATGTCAATTTTCCTACCAATAAAATTGTGAGGGAAAATTATGTAGATTAGGCAATTTTCCAGCATTCATTTCTTATAATTTAGCACTTGTAACAGCGATCTAGTAAAGCTGGTGGTTTTCATTTCCTAGCTACCAGATTCTGTGTTGTGCTTCATCGTAGAAGTTTCTCTTCTGTGGTCTTTTTTTTAAAAGACATTTTTGACATAACTGACATCTCTTTTAATGTTTTTCTGCATCCTTTCCAGGTATGATGTTCTATTTACATTATGCTTGTGTTAGAGCTCCATTTGGCCACTTAAAGTAGTTTTAGTAGAAAAACCTTTTCACTTTTCCAACACTCACCGACTCTGAAAATGTGGGACCCAGGTGACTTCATCATCACTTTTCCAGTTGTTTCATCTCACAATTTCAGAATATTATTCTTCAATGTAAAACTGTGAAGACTGTAAATAACTTATCATTTATATGTACATAACATGTTGTCTTGCAACAAGGCTGAATATCAATATTAGATGACTGAGATCTCTAGGCTCTCAAACAGCACTTCATTAAAAAACGGGCGCGATCCTGTCCTGGGAATCACTGCATACTCTCAGGATCACTTCCAGAAGTCACTGTCTGCAACGTCACACACAAATGCAGATCTGGGCAAAGAAAAGGTGTTATGTGGATATGATCCAGAAACACTGCTGTCATCACTGGGCCAGAGCTCATTCAACATGGACATGGAGTAAAAAATTGCTCTGTGGTCAAATGAATTGAAATATTTGGAAAACATAGACACCACATGCTTGTTTCATCCAGCTTGTTACCGGTGCTCAATCCAAAAGCCTACACCCTTATTATTAAACCACCTTTAGCACCAATAACTTCTTTATTGGTTTCTCATGCCATTATGGAGAAATTTTAGCCCAGTCTTCCTCAAGGACTAATAAAGTATTCTGATTCGGAGACATTTTAGTCAACTTAAACGTAACTTTAGCTTGTGTTAAATAGGTTAAAGACTACAGCAAAGCCTTCAATTCATTTGAGGAACACAACAAAGCATTGATTAATGCACAAGCTTACACTGAAACATGAGCAAGAGAAATATTGCTAAAGCCTTGAACCACAATTTTTGCATTATATGTCAGGCGAGCAGGACATGCTGGTGAAAGTGGATTACTAGAACAAGACACATATGGGCAAGTACTGAAAAGCTACAGCAACATATTCAGAAACCTTAGATGAGCAGAGGACTGAAATCCATAAAATACAGCTGTTTTCTAGGGGTTGAACGTCAAAAGAAGGAAGTGTCAGTCACAGCTGGAGCTGTGGAGGCACCAGTGCAGTGGGAACCCTGCTAAGATACTGAGCTGGTCCCAGTATAGGAACACAGTTACAAAGACAAATGATACCCAACCACCAGTCATGACAGCTGCATCCGCTCTACTTAGTATTGAAACTGTGGCCAAACGAAACCCACGCAATCCCTAGATACAACTCCCCCAACTCACTGAAGAACTCAAAGCCATCATTCATAACGTATACAACACTGTAGCAATAATCCTGGAGATAAAAGAGCAAGAATAAAACATGCGATAGTTGTTTTGCACAGTGACAAGAGTAAAGGATTTCAGTGGTGGCTTATAGTGTTACAGAAAAACCAAAAATGTTCAAACTCACATCTGGAGAACATACATGTTCTTGCTATGTAAAAGATTTTTTTCCATACTTGGAAACTGGATCCTTGGGGAAAGAATTCCTAAATAAAACTCCTAAATATAGACTGTATTCTAGTTAGCACACCAGAGCGGTCTCCTTCTTAGGTAAAACAAAGCTTTTAGATATACGATTTATATTATAAGTTAATTCCGTTCATTTATTTTTCATCAGATCTTTCTTAGCCCCTCCAGAATACATTCATTTTTCCCCACTGTTTCATCCCTATGATTTAAATGTGCTCTAGTAGAGGCAAAAAAAACCAAAAAAAAACCAAGCTGCTATTTTTACATTTTGTTATTTATATGACAAACATCTATTTTTAGCCCCTATGCAATAAGAAAACACAATGTTTTCTTATTGTGGAGCTCTGTCTGTACTGAATATGTACCTCAGTGACCAAGGAGAGTCCCAGCAAACAGCAGGTACAGCATACAGCCAGCAGAAGCAGCTCACGTCTATAGCCTTGATGCAGGCAAGGAAAAAGATCAACCAGTGATGTCATCAGACACTCCAGACCAACAAACTGTAAGGAACCATTCGCAACACACGGTTTATTCGTTGGTCACGTAGTATTCCATTTCTTCCTTCATACATCCTGTACGGTTGATTAGTACCTGACTATCCAACCCAAGCAGAATGATCATGAGGAAGAAACACACCGACCACACTTGAGGCATTGGCATCATGGCTACAGCACGTGGGTAAACGATGAACGCCAGCCCTGGACCTACAAACAAATAATGGTAAAAAATGGTAAATACAGTGTAGATGCAAATTATAGGACACACACAGGAATAATTATTATGTTTGGATACTACACTATATTGTCTTGATTTTATCTCTATTATAGTGCTAAAGTAGATATCAAGGGGTCCTTTAATTTCTTTACAAAATGTACTTTTTGTTGTTGTTTTGTCAACAACAGCAGTTTGCCTTGTGGTCTGCAGTACAATCCACACAGGCCCACACATAGTCTACACATATGAGTCTAAATAGGCGTTTATGTAGCTCTGACTGGTTGCCAAAACGATGCATACATCAAGACATACCAATGACTGCTTTATGATTCATAAAATCTCAATCATAATTATTCACTGCTGCCATCTCTCATGCTTTAGTTGCGGGAAAAGGGTTTTCAGACTTGCTCGTGAAACAGATGTGTGTTTTGCTTGTTATGATTATAATCTAACAGTTTTCTAAGATTGTTTAAAGGTTTAATGAGCCAGATTATTACTTTAAATATATACCACAAATGAATTAATACCAATTAATTGTCAATAATAAATATAGTTACATGCCTCAATCACTAGCCCCCTTCCCCAAAAGCCTGAAAGTTGGCAACCATTTATTATTATCTGCTGATAATAATACAGGGCTGCCAACTTTCGCCTCTTTTTTAGCCTCCTTAGCTTTGCATTCCTACTATCCACTGGTTAGCAGTAATCAGACTCATCTTAGCCAAAATATCAAAAGAGGGGGAAAAAAACGGCAGAGCAACATATGAGCTTTGCCAGAAAGCTTCTTGTGTTGGAAAGAAAGAAAATCAGCATCACAAGATCTTCCCAAAGGGTGAAAAGTTTGCTGCCATGCAGGTTTCCTGACTATTTGTACTGCACCAGAAAGCTGTGTGAAACTGCCATTATAATGTCCAGTATATAGTTGACCTGAAGGGAGAGAGTACATGCCTGATTCTGCCACTTCAGAAATATCCAATCCTTGTTCATATGTCATGAATCCCAACACAGAGAAAACGGCAAAGCCTGCCACAATGCTGGTGGCACTGTTTAGCAGACACAAGTAGAAACAGTCCCTGCGGTAAAAATGAATACAGTAAGTAGAAACACTTAGACACAGGTGTTCAACTTAAAAGATAAACGAACTGAGACATCACAGAACTATTCCAACTATTCATCAAATGATTTAAACACTTAATTTAAAACAATTCTTTCACATAAGTTAATTTAAAAACTAGATATTCAGAAAATGATATTCATGACATTTAGTATTGGACCTACCTATAACAGTTGTTGTTGTAAGTGTTATAACTCCCGAGAGAAGTGAGGAAACCAAGACCAATGGCATAGGAGAAGAAGATTTGAGTGCCAGCATCCATCCACACCTGGGAAGGTCAAACAAAATCATTGTGTGTATGTATGTGTGTGTGTCTGTAATGTGTGGATGTTACCCTAAAACATCTAGCCTTTCTTGTCTCATAATACTATGTGCTTTCTTACCTGGGCATCTAAGAGGCGAGAGATGTCAGGGTAAAGGTAATAAATGATCCCATCCTTTGCCCCTGGGAGGGTAACACCACGCATAAGTAAAACAAGTAGCATGACGTAGGGGAAGGTTGCTGTAAAGTAGGCTGCCTGAAGAAAAACAGAGAAAGGAGACGGTGAAAAGAAAGTTCTAATTTGTTTTGACCTTTCATTTCATTTTTTATTCATATTTCTTCCTTTAGTTTTACTATATCACAAGCTTGCTTTCCTACGGTGTGGAATTTTGGGTGTATTACTCTTGAAATAAACAGTTCCCATAATGTTAATCATATTACTATAACTTGCAGTGAAATGTTTAGCTTAGAATTTACCTTTTGAAAGGATAAAAATCGCACCAATGGCTTTTCTTTATAGCTGCTCTTCCGAACAATAGCCATTATGAAGTTAGTTAAGTGTCTGACCAACTTCAAATATTACTAATCAGTGCTTTAAAACATGGTGTAAAGCTTATTAAATACCAAAACTGTACTTTTGAGAGTTGAAAGAAATTTAAACTAACCCTAGCCAAATTATGCTTTATACCCGTTTTGCATCATTTAGGTCTATGATAAGAAACCTGTTACACACTGCACACATAACAGTGACTCTTGTCCCACTTACTCATAAATTTGACAAATGGCAAGTGTTTAGAAGGGTTAAAGAAATCTGAGCTGGCAGCAATCGCTTCAGAGTGTCGGGTCAGAACACTTTCAATTGTTCAGAGGTGAGAGGAACAAACAGGCAGAGTCCAGGAATAAAGTTGTCATTCTCTGTATTTCCAAATGAAAATGTGCCCACAGGTGGGCAAAGTGGGTATGTGTGTGTGTGTGTGTGTGTGTGAGTGTGTGGTTTCTGTAGACAAAGCACAATGATACAAATCAATTAGAACTCAAATTACATAATAAACATAAAGATACAGCTGAAGTGCACTCAATTACAGTACATAACCAAATAAGCTGACATATTACTTCAGACTGGTTACACAAACTTAAAGTCAGGCATTATGCATTAACACACTGCATCCAGCTATGCACTGAAGGTAACTTTACGCTGTTTATCAAGCAGTATACAGGGCACACAACCAACAACATGATAACAATGAATCGCTCTGCTAGAAGCTAGTTAGCGAACAAATCTGTTATGCTAGCAAACTGACATTTATGCATGACGTCATTTAAACAGAAGCAAAACTGCTGGTAAGTTATCAAATACACTCATGGCTAAACACCAACACAACTGAGTGAAGTAAAACATTAACTCGCGGACTTTCGGCTGCAGTTTGTCTCTGACTGAAGCTGCGGACATGCACACCTGTGGCGCATTGCATGGGAAAACCTATACACAAACTTATCCCCTTTTGTACAGCAAGTGCACTTCATAATCAGCAAAATTCAAATGAGTTCAAGTGAGGTGGCTTTTTCATGTGAGCATATGGAATGTACATGAATAGAGAATGAAGACACAGCTGCTGCGCGTTCAGCAGTGTCCTAAAAGAACACAGGAAGAGACTATTTCATTTGACTATTTGGAGACTATCTGGCTGCGTATTTTCATTTATGTCGATGCTAAAGCACGCGTAAAACAGAGAATAAAACTATGCTGTTCTAATTTTGGAGTTTTACCTAAGCTAACACAATACCCCACTTAGCACAGTGAGGTAACAGTTTTAGAGTGGGCTTGATGAGTTCAGTTTAGTTTTTATTGTTTTAAAATGTTAAAAAATGTATGTTTGTTTCGGTTTTTATTTTTATCTTAGTTAACGAAGCCACTTTTTTACATCTCATTTTAGTTTTTAGTTTAGTTTTAGTTAACTCCAGTAACCATGGTTTAGCCTTCAGATATATAAAAAACCCAATGATATATAGAATACAAATGTTATGTAGAAATACATACACTGTGCAACCCTCTAATAAAATTTATTTAATTTTTAATAAAGGCTCTTTTATTGATAATTCAGACATCTTGGATTTTGTATTCAGTGATTGTTTTTCCTCCGTTTACTGTCAGAACACTGATTTCAAGAGCATCACTTTTGAGGAACGGTTTGATGAATGTAAAAACTGTCATGATCTGCGGAGGGCAGACCGCGCGCAGACAGACGAGGAGACAGCAGTGCACTTGAAACAAAAGCGAGCCTTTATTTTGGCTGATAAAGTTACAGGCAACTGAAAGCACCAAGGCAAAACTAAACTAGAACTGAACTGGGAAAAACTAAAACTGACACTTAAACTACATGGAGGGCTAGACAGGGTGACTGTGAGGAAATGACTGGGACAGCTATAAACAGGACTCTGTGCTGGAATATGAAAGAACTGTGAACATTTACACGAAGGGCAACATGACCATGAACATGAACATGAACATGAACATGAACATGAACATGAACATGAACATGAACAGGACCAGCACAGAGTCCTGAAATCAGACATACCGAGGGGAAGCTAAACAGACGACTCGACACTGAACTAGGGAGACAGAGGCCTTAAAAACACAAACGAGGTGATCAGAAGTGGAGACACATGAGGACACAGCTGACTCGAATGAAACATAATGACACAGGAAGAGTAAAACTAACTACATGAAGACAGAACACAAGACCCTTTTCAAAATAAAACAGGAAACAGATAATAAATAATGTTAACCTAAACCTCCACCAAACCCTAAATAAGAATAACACACAACTTAAATATAACCTGTTATGAAAACTTCAAAAACTACAAAAACAAGCACTACAAGCGCTGGGTCACAGACCCAGCCTGTGACAAAAACTGATCATTTACAATGTCATGGTCTAGTTTACTTTATCATTTGCTATAAGAGTGCATTCGATTTTGAAAATAAATTCTTGTCAGATGTTCCTGTTTAATTATGTGGCGTTCCACAAGGATCTAGATTAAATCCTCTGTTTTTTTTGTGTGTGTACATTTTCTCATGAGGCCACATTATCAGCGCTTTTAAAATATTTTTTTTACATGATTTTGTGGTACAATATTATGATTTTTCTTGGGGGGGGTTTCTAAAGGAAAAAAATCAAAAATCAAATGTTTAGTTTTTAAATTACTAACCTTTCCTGTTGACTTGATACCCTTCCAAACACAAAAGTAGCAGATGATCCAGCTGAGGATGAGACAAAGGACCAGTTCCCATTGCAAGCCCCCAACTTCCTCAATACCACCAGAGACCTTTAAGACTCTACGCCTGGTCAAATGAAGGCAGCAATGATGTGGTTGTGAGTGAGGAGACCACAAATGAATGACAGGTGAAAGGGAAGAACATGTGGAAATTGGGAGGGAGGACAACAGAGGGCCAGTATCCCAGAGTGGATGATTGGGGGGAGAGACTAAATAAAAATGTGGGGAGGAAGTGGAGGGTTAAAAGGAAGGAAAGGGAAAGGATCTGAAATGATAGTGAGCGCTATGAAAGCAGGAGAGAGGGAGCAAGACGGGGAAGGAAGAAGAGTGAAAGAAGGAAAAAAATTGCGTTCTATTAAACTTGTGTGAGTTGACTACATGCTTACTGCCAGAACTCCACAACGGGAAGAGTAGTGTTCAGCCTGGATGTCGTACTCAGATTCAGATGGCTCAAGTTCAAGCATGAGTCTGGTATAAGGAAATAAAACATCAGCAATGTAAAAATGCCCATTTACAGTGTCAAAGCTGTAGCCTTCAAACTATATTTCACATAGTCCTCCTTATTCCAAACTATTACAGTACACACAAAGCGATGTATACAATAGCCACTACTTTTTACAATATACCACATACTGTAGTACCTGTGTTCCAGTAGTGTCCACATGTGGCCCAAGGTAAATCCCCACTGAAAGACTGGAACAGGTAAAAGAACGCCCATGCCAGGATTATAATATAGGATGTTGCACTGAATGCGATGATTAAGTGACTGGCATAGCCCATGCCTAAAAACAAATAAATAAATAAAGTTGGTAAGGTTAAGTATTGAAAATGATCTGTTCTTCCACAGCACCTAAAGTCTGAGAGCCAAAAGGTGCGCAAAGGAAACACCGCAGACGTAGGTTATATAAAAGTGTAACGTCAGTCGAAGCACTATGTAAGCACTTTCTCTTTGCAGAGGTCCACTGTATATAAATAAGGTCGTTGTGCAATGAAGCAGTGATATAACTGGAATGTAACCAATATATTTATGAAAATGGTGAGTGTAGCAATCTTTTTACATGAGCATAAATCATTTATCACTCTTCTTCTTCCAGTAGATATAATTACTCTGCTACTGGAACTGGCACCCTCCTTCAACACTTTGTTGTTGGACCGAGACCATTTTTGGACAAGGAGGCGGTCTCAGCGGTATTTCTAGGGGAGTAATCCAGCACGCATAAAAAATAGACTACGGTACACGCCCGTTGGTAGATTTAAGGACTCACATAATATGTATAAATTATGACTGACATTTCGGAGAAAAGTTTGGGGAAATTCACATTAATTACCTTCAAAGAGCGGACAAATCCTTCTCCAGCAAGTAATCCCCCCCTGGCTAGTATACTGTCCCAAGGCAGTCTCAAGGAAAAACAGGGGGATCCCGCACGTGAATATGAACAAGATGTATGGGATGAAAAAAACACCTATAACAAAGGCGGAATTTTTCGTTCTTAACGCACAAGGGGAGGAAAAAAAACACTGTTGGAAAAAAATGTGCTTGACAACTAAGAGCGCTTCTTTTCGTTGTCACCCACCTCCTCCGTTTCTGTAGCACAGGTAGGGAAACCTCCACACATTCCCGGGTCCAATGATCGCCCCCATCACAGTCAGTATGAACTCGGCTTTGGTTCCCCAGTGCCCCCTTGCTTCCACCTCTTCAGCCTTCTCTGGGTGACTCTCTGGCACACAAGCTGTAGAGGTGCCATTATTGCCGTTTGTTGTCATCTGCTCCCCCATTTAAATGACCTAAACACTTTGGTGCCAGATTTCCTTTGTCCCTGGGTGAAGTTCTGCGCGCACTGGACTAAACCTCACAGTAGATTGTTCACACGAATATAAAGCTAAAGATGCCCGTATGTGGCAGACGCTCTGATGCGCTGGCCCTGTTACTGGGACTTGTGTTGGCTGAGAGAGGTACTCGCCTGCTTAAGCTGCAGCGAAATGTGTGTTTTGTGGGGTGCAGGGGGAAAGAGTGATGTAAGAAGCTGGTGATGGGGTCTACTGCTCCGCCTTAATTTATCCGACACCGACAGCAAAATGACGTCTCGGGTACGGAACATTTCTACACATATCATTTATCCTCCTGAGAAAAAAGGAAAAAGAATCTTTCCAATAAACTTTTTCTTTTGTGATTTCCTTCCTCTTTGGAGCTAAAAGAGGCCACCCAACACACACACACACACACACAATCAGATTATTGATTTACTAATATTATTACTTTTTTGACATAGGTTATCCTGCATAAAAGCAACGGTATTTGAGAGCCTCATATCTTAACTTATAAATGTGAACAAATACATGCAGAACAAAATACGTTTTTACTCTTTATTTGATCTCTAGCTCAGACAAAACTTTTAAAAATGTTTGGTCTCAAAACTTTTAAAGCCTGATGCAGTCAGCTTAAGGTTCTGCAGCATTTAATGTGGTTTAGCATCAGAAGTCTTGATTTTCTGTACAAGAAAATCGGAGTCAATGCGATTGGACCTAAGAATTGTGCATAATTTCTGGCAATTACGCACAATTCGTAGATCGACCTTTAGGTGGCACTATTTATCACATTATTTTTCGTGTCCACACGCCTCTCTATAACACATGATCCAAGCATCAACATCCAAGCATTTATTACCAAATTTTAAATAGCCCCCCGAAAGGTCAAAATGTTACACTGAAAACAATCTGCATTTAATTTTCTGAACATTTTATTGGTTTGGCTAATAAATAAAGACACGTAAAGGTTTAGACATGCCTTGGAACTTTAACAGGCATCTTCACATTATTTATGTATTTATTTTAGAGAAAATAAGCAACTGCTCTTGGAAACTCAAAAGAAAAGTTTGGGCAATACTCTAACTCAATAAGTTTCAGAACTTTGACTCCTTAAAATTAATTTACTATTTAAGGCAGGGCAGAATTATTTAATATGTATTATAAATATTTATCATGAAATATCATGTGTTGGTAGTTTTCTATCCAGATAAGTTGTCTAATGCTTTGAACTGCGGTAATACTCAATAACAAGGACATGAAAATGATGCTACAGAAGTCAGAAAGATGATACTAAAGTGCCCCAACTTTGTACTTTTGCAAAAAAGCTGTTATTTCAATTCAGTTTTATTTATATAGTGACAAGTAAAACCAGCGATCAACTTAACTGTTACCTTTTTATACTATAGGTAAAGATCCTAAAATATTAGAGAGAAACCCTAAATATCAGATGACGCTCCTCAGATGATTACGGACTTGGTGACAGTGGGAAGGAAAAACTCCCTTTTAACAGTAAGAGATCAAGAAGCAGAACCAGATTCGGGGAGGGGCAGCCATCTGCCACGCTGGGTTGTTGATGAGGGGGGAAAAGAACAGAGCAGAAGGGAGACTGGACAAAGGACAAACAATAAAAGAGAGTTAAAAATTATTCACTAAGTGAAAAAGAGATGAAGGAAGAAGAAACTCTTACTGTATCGTGGGAAGCCCTCAGCAATCTAAGCCTATACAGCATAACTTATTGAGGATTCAGACTCACCAGATCCAGCCCTAACTTTAAGCTTTATCAAAAAGGAAAGTTTTAAGCCCTATCTTAAAAGTAAAGACAGCGTCTATGTCCTGAATCCAAACTGCAAGCTGATTTCACTGAAGAGGGGCCGGAAAGCTGAAGGTTCTGCTATGAAGGAGAATTAGGGCCAATGGAAGAAAAAAAAAAGTGGGCACGTCTTGTTTTTCTTCTTTTACAGTATTCTGAGAAAAAGTCAGAATTAAATTAAATTAAATTTTATTTATATAGTGCCAAATCACAACAATAGTCGCCTCAAGGCGCTTTTGTATTGTAAGGTAGACCCTACAATAATACATACAGAGAAAAAAAAAGAAAAAAAAGTTACAATTCTCTCTTTTTTTCTCAGAATTCTGGAAAAGAAGAAAAAAAAAACTTGCCCACTTATTTTTCCGGTGGCCCTAATCCTCTTCTGTACTCTGCTTATAACTCAACATTAAGAAACTATAGGAACTACAAGTCAGCAGTCTGAAAGCAAAGAACTTTACTAGGACAATAAGGTACTATGAGGTCTTTAAAATATAATGGGGTGTGATTATTCAAGACCTGTTCAAGAAGGATATTAAATTAAACTGTGGATTTAGCAGATAGCCTGTGAAGAGAAGCTCAAGTGAAAGCTTTTTAATGAACTTTTAGAACAACCTGATAACAATGACTTACAGTAGTGCAGCACAGAAGTAATAAATGTGTGAACTCGTTTTTCAGCATCACTCTGAGACAGGCATTGTTATATAAATAAAACAAACTGTTCTACACATTTGTTTAATATGCAAATTGAACATACCCTGGTCAAAAATGGCTCAAAGATCCACCAGTGTTCCTGGAGGTCGATGTAATGCCATCTAGACTCTGGTTAGAGATCATGTTTCTAAGATTTTTAGGGGTGAGTTCAATAACTTCAGTTTTGTCTGAGTTTCGAAGCAGAGAACGAGATCATCCGGACCTTTATGTATTTAAGATATGCATGTAGTTTATCTTATTGTTACATGCCATCTGGGAAATAGTAGGAAAAAAACTACTGAGAAAAAATTAAAGGCAAAGAAAAGCTGCCGGTTTTGTACAGGACTGCAGCGGTACTGGAGCCGGCTGGGCTGAAAATCAGTGAGCTCATTCTGGCTACGCTGACAGGAGGGCGGGGCTCCCAGCATCATCACCACCGGCCATCACTTCATTGTACGGGGCTGCTGCTGATGCAGAGATCATAGCAGGCGACTGTGCTTCTCTATTTAATAACCGAAGCATGCCATGGACGTGGTTTCTCACCCGTTAGGACTTCACATTTGATGGGAATCTGTTGTGAGGTAAGACGATGAAAAGTGTCGGCAGTGTGGCTGCTGTAGTTGAGGTTTATCACCGTCTGAACTGGGAGTTACTGAGACTAGCGGGCCTGTTGGCTTGAGTCACACTGATCATCCCAGAAGCGAAGCGACAGATATTCATGCTGATTTTGTTTCTTGATTCATCTAAAAAAAAAAAAAAAAAATGTAACACTGAAGCGAGGACAGGCCACCATCGCGGACTGTGGCATAAAACCCGAAAGCGTGTCTTATTTAGCCCGGCAGCAGAGATTTAGCCTGCCTGTCGGAAGTGGCAGAGCTCGGCCTACACCAGCAAACCCTTTAAAGATGACGAGGATGGAGCCTGCGTCCGCTTCTGGGTTTTCCTCGCCATGCAAGCCGGATGCTCACGCTGCATCGACCATATTTCAAGCTTTTGGTAGTCGTGATTGTTGTGCAGTGTGGGTCCCTAGTGGTGTTGCTTGTGCCTCCTAAAACCAGATAAGCATCCGTTTTCTATCATTATCAGGCACGTGTGGTATTTCTGGATGTGAGTTTCTTTTTTTTCCATCTT
>VUQR01023433.1:0-10500 GCA_015108515.1 Hemichromis elongatus | reverse complement strand
TTCTTCTGCTTGACAGATCGTTACACGTTGTTGGCCATGTCGCGAAAGGATGCTGCAGTGATGCTGCAAGAGGATGCTAGTCCACAGTGGGTTGGCAGGGCCTCCAGATCGAGGCTCGGTGTCTGTAGCCTACAACTGCCTCAGGGTGTTACACTGGCCTGATTTAACAGACATCACCCCAGCTGGGAAGGTGTTTGCCACAGTATTGTTTTATGGCCAGGGCAGATGGAGGCTATTGACTGACCAGAAGTTAATTGTTTATAGATTTCATTATAAATCCAAGAGTCATGCAATAGAAAACACTGATAGCAAAATGTGGCAAGAGGAGATCACAAAAACTGGGGAGGAGAGATGAGACAAGGCCTTTCTCCTTTGGTTGGAGGTGTCAGGCTTATGACTGATAGTAATGCTCAATAAATTTGTTAAATATGTTGCTGTTATCAGAACCAGCTGAGTAAAGATGCGAAACCTATATATATCCCTGTGCAATTAAGTCTCGAGTCCTATTTTCAGATCTTATTCGTGCATCGTCAAGGCTTACTTTGGGTTCAAAGTGGAATTTAGTGTCCTGCACAGCTGCAAAAGCTTACAGCTTTAAAATAACAGTCATTGATAACACCATACTGTAATTGGAAGGCATCACTAAATATTACAGCAGTTTTTGCAGATGTTATAATGTTTGTGGACATTTAGCCAGATATAGAGGAAAAATTACAAATTAAAATTTGCAATAATAAAAATGCAAACCACCATCCCTCTTTCTGTTTCATCAAATTTATTTTCCAATTTGTTAATCTTGCAAGATACATATTATTTTCTACTCTTATTAATACAACTATTGTTTTTAAATTATATTTACTTTTTAGATCTTCAATTTGTTTAAATGTGAATTATTAAATAAAATAATGCTAAAGAAAACTATTTATTTTAAACACAAAAACAGATGTACACCATAGTCATTTAGATCCATTCCCTGCACTATTTCCAGCCTTATCAGAGCTCTGCTTATACACAGGGTTAGTATTTTTGACCTCAGGCAAATGGATTAGAAAGCATCTTTTGGTCAGGACTAAAAAGTAATCCAAAAACAAGAAGAACAGTTCTTCTTCACTGCAGCCAGTGTGATGGCACTTTGAACCAGGTTATGTCACAGCTGTATCCCAGAATGATTAAACTTAGTTCGCCCATCAATGTTGGGGCAATACTGGCAGTGGTCCGGCTAACTTTTACTGCGAGGTTTGCATAACAGGGATTAACTAACTCAAAAATAGTTGTGCTTGCTGAAAAAAGAGCATAAGAGGGAAAAAAAGTGACAGTTGGTTGAGCAGTTACAAACACGTGGACATATAATTGCTAAAGCAATTGGTCTGTGTATCTAGGTCTGGTATTAGGGAGGAGGTTGGATTTCTTCTTCACATCTGGAGCATTAGCTGCCAACAGTGTTCAGTCTGTGTTTATGAAGTCCTATTACATATATTATATCATATCTCTGAGCTTTAAGTAAAATTTCTCGCTTAAGGCTATGTGTTAGGTGGATTGTGACATTAACGAAACATATTGTATCGCTGAACATACAGTAGGGTATTTATTCCCATGTACTTTGACTTGAATGATGGATACAGCCAACACATCGTCATACTTGGTCAAGACAGTTCAAGCCGAGTATAAAAATCGCAGTTCTCTGGACCAGAAGTTAGAGGGGAGAATGGCCCATCAAAATTGGACAATAGATGATTGGAAAAACTACTAGTGCTTCTAGTAAAGCAGTGTAAAAATCCGCATTAATAGGTGGAAGACATGGTGGTGGCATATATTAAACAAAAGGCTTCCAACCATGTGACTGTTTGGATAGGGTTAGGAGAAAAAAAATGCTTGGCTAAGCTTTGAAAAAAATCTTGAAAAATGCCTGTCTTTCTGAAAAAGACAGGTATTTTAGAAGCAGTTTACATATTTCGAGATTATTTCAACCGTCCTTAACCTTGAGCACTATTTACTACATACTGTGTAAATAAATGATTGCAGAAATCAGTAGAGTCCTGTTTTGAAGCAAAAAAAAAAATGTATGTAATCTCTTTATGATACATAAAATCAATGGCTGTGAATTAGCTGCCATTGATTTAAATGAATTTGGCAAAACTGTAACACACTGCTATATGCAGAATCAGCATGTAGTCTAGCATAACATTGAATCACTAGCAATTGTTCAAACAAAGCAAAAATGCATCTTTACGACCATCAATCATTTCTGTGTTTTAACTCTATTTTCAGTCGCACTAAAGCTGCGGCTCGTATTTCTAACGCTCCCTCTGATAGTCTGCTGGAAAATCCAGCGCTAACAACCAAATTTAATGTCTGAGGAGTCAAAAGTGGGTCATCGTGCCAGTGTGCTTCGTGTTGTAGTATCTAATGCACACAAGCACACATTGATACACCAACCCAGTGATACATGCACATACGCTCTCATTCAGAGTGCTATTTCAATCCTACATATTTCTTTTTAGTTTGGAAGATATGTATTTAAAATCTATCCATGCTGATCAGTTCCTCTGAGAAGAGCTGTGCAATTCCTTAAAGCCGTTTCACATTTTAGCTCTCTGTTCTGTGTATTTTATTGTATTTTTTAGTGTATTGATTGTGTGGCTTAGTAGTGACGGTCTAATCTACACTCTTTGAAGCTTCTGACTACTACTTTCATTGGAAAGCTCAGATAAGGTTGCTATTTTGCTTGCTCAGTGTACCAAATTGCATTAACATTTAGAGCCCAGTGTTATATTAGAAATTAGACAGTTAAAATATTATTTTTTAGGTGGTCACAAATGAAATAAAATGAATACCATAAATCTTTAAGGTGTCACATTTACCATATAGATTCAAAAGCCAGTAACAGTCACTCGGTACACCTGTGGCTTTTTCTGTTTTCCATGCATTTGTTAATGAAGCTTCAATTACACCTGGAACTTACCTTATTTACGAATAGCAGACAAAAATAGTGACTAACCTGAAACCATAGTTATGCATTTAGATTATACCAAAGATGACGGACAGTGGATAGTTTTCTAATCGTTATTAAGTGGGCGTCAATGGCAACTAAACGTGATAGGTGGATTTATGCATAATTCAGTCAAAGGAGTTTTTCTTAGGTAAGGTGATTGCATATGCAAAACAAAAAATGTTTTAATGTAGCTTGCCACAATGTCTCTTCTAGGTCAGCGTACAGTTGGTTTATTTTTCAGGGAGTGGGAAAAAAAATCTATTACATTACAACATCTGTGACATTTTCAGGGATGGAGAAAGATGTCAAAAAGTGAGGAAAGGCGAGAAAGATGAGAGATTGTTTTCAAAGGTAGTGACTGCAATGACATTTGAAAAACTGCAATTTTAAAGCTTCTTTTAATGTCCAAATTCATTTTGTGGTGTTTGGATCTATACATAATTTGTTGCAAAATGGGTTTTTTCATGTCGTGAAAGTCACACCAAACAAAGTGAAGGATAAGAGTTTTGTCTTTTTCAGAGGTTGCCGTTTAGAGCAGGCTGAAGATGCTAGCTTTAAATACTGCGGTAAGGTTTCCAGTAATGCACCACTATATGTTGGAGTGATGCAGAGTGGCCGTGGTGTTCATGTTCAGTGTTAGGTTACATCTAGGACTGCAGACATCACTTTTTAATATTAGGTGATGACAATGATTAGATTCACTTGCCAAATCCTTTCTTTTGCACTAGCTTTAAGCTGTCTAGGTGTTGGAAATCAGCCCCGAGAGCTCGTGTAACCTTGTTTATTTGGTTGAATTCAGTTGATTAAATCCACAAAGAGCAGAGAACCTCAGAGCAGCAGCAGGACAGCTCAGCTGATGACAACCTGTACATAAAAAAATCTCACAATAAAAATGACTCTTATTTCTAGGTTCCTTTCCCCCCTACACTGCTAAACACAATCTTTTCACACCTGCCAAATCTCACTTTACTCTCTGGTTGTCAGGTGTACAGTTGTATCATGAAACCAAATAATTGCTTTTGCTATCTGTCTGTGGGATAAAATATTTTGGTAAGCTGGATTTCTAATCAAGATTAAGCAAATATGTTTATTATATCAAAAATCTTTAAGAACCTGTTAAAATCTTAATCAGCTGACACAAAATTACATAAATGTCCTTCTTTGTTCAGGTGCAATTAAACAATTGTTGAATTAGAAATATCAGACCATTTACTTGTTGGAGAAATTGCTGTTAAGTATTTTAAATGTTTTTTTTTTCATACTTGGTTGGCATCTCTATGTCTGTCATCTCCACATAACTCAAGTTGATTTCTTACCATGCAGTATTGACCTATGAAGATATGTATTACAAAGACTGGGCACATAGACAGCAGTCTGAGAAAGATGTTTTTAATATCAGCACTGCATTGAAGGTGCACCTGATTGGTCACAAATGCATAAAATAGTGGTCTTTGTGGATTAAAGAGGTATGTTCACCACATATGTTTGATCTCATAGCATTAGCATCCTGGTTTGCTCGCATGAGTTATACATTTTAGTGATAATGGTTAAATCTCTATAGTTAAAAGTGTATTATTCAAGTGATGCTAGTGTGATGGATGCTTGATCTTCTTGATCTGCTGAGTGCTCACTAGTTCTTAGAGGAATACTGTCAACAGAGTTTGAAAGATTTGGCTCTCTAAACCCTTCTTGGCATGAAAGATGCATTTTCATTAACTTGCGTTAGTCTGTCAGTCCATAAAGTGTTACTCAGTTATGTCATTTCTTATCCAAGAGGCTGGTGTAGTTGTCAGGTTTCTTACAGTTAGTTTTGACAGCTACCAGGAAGGTTGTATAAGGTACCGGTACTCTTAGATTTTCTTTTATATAGTTTCTTAGTCTTGTGAGATGTTGATTGCTAATACTGTTGTAAAGATTTTGAGTGATTGTTGTTGTTAAAGTATGTTGCGTATGAATGTTGCACTTTTTAAAATCATAGTAAGTTGTTATTTTTTGTCAATATTAGAAATCTGTCTCTTTACAAACGAGTCTTGTGTTATCTTAACATCCTTTATTGTTTTATTTATTTCCTCATTTGAATCTATTTAAACGTTTTATGCAAATGAAACATGAATTATTTGCTTAATGCCTTGTAACCAGTAAGCTTTGTCCAAATATAAGATATAGATTTAGAGTTTAGTGTTCTAGTGCTTGCACTTTTCTCCAGTAAAAGCTACATTTTTTTTTGATGGTGATGATCCCAAATCGCAGCATTATAATGTGATCATAATATAATGATAAAATATGTCTTAGAGTTGCCTTTAACGTTATTGCTCAGACTAGCTTAAATTGTGCATTACCTGCCATTTAGCGGCTCCCCAAAAATCCCTTACTTTATATGCAAGGCTTCCCGCTGTAAAAGTGCATGTTTAAATATTAAACTGGCTCTCATTGGAAAAGAGGACAGTGCTGAGTAAGAATATTTGGTGTTCCTGAGGGGTATATAGATCATAACTGACAGCTCTGAAGGATTTTTCTGCTATTTGTTAACAAGCAAGAAAACATAAATCACAATCCTTCCCTAAAAATCTGTTGTCACCAAAGAAGTGCGATACTGAAAGTGATATATTGAAAACTATAAGTGGAAGTCCATGCTGTTAGAAAGCGGGTACTTGTGTTGCACTGTGCAGTGGTACCTAAGATGCCTCTGTGTGGGAGAAAAAATGTTCACTGGACTAGCCAACCTGACTGCAATTAGACTGACTTAGGCTCATGGCAAATACATATCTAGCCTACTCCTCCAGAACAGTATCTGGCTTCTGTGGATGGTTTGTAGGTTAATACAGTATTAGTAGTCATGGTGAGGTGGTTGGCTTTGCACGATGATGGTCTAGTCAGCTTAACCAAAATAAAAAGACATGACTAATCAATGAATAGTCACCATTACTATTATTGTTTTTACTCCTTTTCCTCCTTCTAGCAAAACTGTGCTACCTTTTAACTTATCGGTATATTAATTGTCTTGAAAAATGGCTGATTTTACATGAGCACCAGTCATTTGAATGTTTGAAATAGTGGAAATAAGTATGAGACAGGGTATTGCCAGATATTGCAAGGGGCAGTCTTTGGGTAAAACTTCCTTTAATGAAAAAGGATTTTGCTCACTCAGGGCTGTGTGTTAAAATAGTAAACCCACTCTAAATGTACATCCTGTCAGATTAAGACCCATGGACAATATGATATGATAACAGCCTGTTATATGGATTGATATATGGATATTGTGCTCATGCCACCATGGAGAGTGTTGTACATTGTCTAACAACGGGGTAAATATTAAAGAAACAGGAAATGGGATTTTCTCGCACAAGTGTTTCTGTAAATGTAGAGTACCTCAATTGCCTTAGTGTTTTCCATATTATAAAAACTTGTGTACAATGTACATATTTAAACATATCAAATTTCAAATAGTCATCTGCTGTACTTTAATATTTCCAGGGTGAACATTTGCATTTTCTGTGTTCAAAAACACATGTGATGGTTGAAGAAACAATCTGGTTTACCTTTGAAACAGCATAAAAACTACATAAAGTGTTTTTCACATCACCCGTTGCTCCGGTAAAATTGTTACAGAGACTTGTTAATATGCAAACTGAAGTAAGGTCAAGTTTCCTCTGCAAACATTTTCAAATCCATTCATAGATTACAGACAGTAGTGTTAAAATGGTAAAGTAAATTACATAACTGTCCTAAACTCTTATTGCAAATCACTTTTGAAGTTGCTACTTGTTTTGCATTAGATGCTAACTGTAGTACTTAATTACGAATCCACATGTTGGCTTTCATTAGTGTTACTTTGGACAGCCTCCTGAAGTGATGCTTAATAACGTCAGCAGTACTTCTGAAAAGCTCCACTGTAAACTAACTGCAAAATAGTGAGCCCATGTGGACTAAACGTGGTGATTACTTCATCTCTAATCTGCATCGTCAAATCTGTTAAGCAATGTTATGTCATTCCACGTCAGATTATGAGGGACGTAGTCCAGTTCCTTGTGAGTCATTGTGACAATGCACTGTCTTTTTCACTTTCATGTGCATTTTTTGTGGGTAGTGTGTCAGAGGAATACAGTCTCTACGAATGTGGTAAAACAGTGACCTTCTAACAATGTTTCCAAAGAGTTTAGAATCAGTTTAATCTATAAACCTGTGGTTGAATCTGCATAGTACAGGCAAAGTCACGAATTGTTGGAAGTCATATGTATATGCATATATATGCCATTTAAGAAGAATTACAGCAACACAGTCATTAGATGAGGCTAATAATGGCTAAACTTCATCATCCAAATCATCAAGAGACTGCATTACCATCTTGGGGGGACTTTAGCTCTTTGAGGTGACTGTTGTTGTGATTTGGAGCCATATTAAATAATATTGATATGAGCTGTGTATTATTTTACCCTGGACTATTGTTTGAATGTTTTAGGATGTGTGAATACAGACTGGGCTCAGTAAACAGATAGGGCAAGTCTCTGTCTCTTATAGTCTTATTTTAGACCAAATGTCCTATATTTGCTGCACAGGTCTATCTGTGGCTTTTAGCAGGTCGTTGGCTTTCAGATGACCTCAGGCTGTGCACGAACAGAAGTCAGATTGTGGGGCAGGAAGGATTACCACTGACTCGGCACATCCACACAACCATCTGTTCCAAAACCACTTTGGTTTGATACTCAGCCAATATGATCAGGATCATTTCACCTCCTGTTTGCTTATTCACGTTTTATTTACACTGTGAAATTTCTCAAATGGAAAACCTTTGCCACATCTTTTACCTTATCACTGTTAAGGTAATAAACTAGGGTGGTGAACTTACATATTATACATTTTAACCATTAGCATGCTTTCATTTTGAGCCTGTTATACTGACATTAGCATTTAGCCCAAATATGCACTGCTTCCAAGTTTGTTACTGTATTTTTCACTTGAATATTTCAGATTAGATCAGATAAGATTAGACTTCATTCACCGTTTTTATTTAATTACCTAAAAATGAAATAGCCTTGGTTAGCCAATATGATGGTGATGGTAATTGGTTTGAGGTTAGGTTAGGGCTAGGTTTTAGGTAGGTTTTAGCCTAGCGTTAACACTGGCTCTCTTGTCTCACTTCCATGTGCTCTTACAGTGTTAACAATGCATGGTTGTCCTAATCCTGGGTGAGACCAGTGTTACATCTGGGCTAATACAGTGTAGCAGGACAAGCTTGCTAAGGCATTGTGTTTCACCTAATGGGTGATTCCTACAGTGGTTTCACACTTTAACAGGGCAAAATCAACTTTTTACTGCTTTGTCTCTCATAAATTTTAGCAGAAACAGCTCCAAAATCGGTTTTGTCGCTATGTTTCCAGGATTTTATGATTTCAGAGTACAAGAATCTTATCTGTACTCTGTTGAAAGTAAATCTGCACCTGCTTTTTCTAACTCTGTCACTCTTTTGTCTCTAATCCTACCCAAAGCCCTTGTGTCTAATAGGAGAATGAGGAAGAGGAGGAACTGGAAACCTTGGGAGCACCTCGGAAAGCTTATATGAAGTCTCAATGAAAGCATTAGAACAGCCTCTCTAGTTCTTGAATCAATGGCTAAGAAAGGGCGTACAAAGGGCGAGAAGCCCGAAGCCCTTATTTCTGCCTTACAGGCAGCCAATGAAGATCTCAGGTCCAAGTTGACTGACATTCAGATAGAGCTGCACCAAGAAAAATGCAAGGTACTGTACTGCATCTCATATACATATATTTATCTGGACTATTATCTCTCAGGCTGCTTTCAAAGTAAATATAGTATTTTTAAAGTTTAAATGTTAAAATGTTCAGATTAATCACTGACAGTTGGAGGCATTTTTATTGTGTGTAATAACCAAACACTTCCTTTCTTGCTCCTGTCGAAGGTGAGCAAACTGGAGCGAGACAAGGTGCAAGAGGTGAAGCGGGTGCGAGAGCAGGAGCAGCACCGTCATACCGCCATGCTAACAGAGCAGCGGGCAAAGTGGCATGAGGAAAAGCAAAAGGAGCTCCAGGCTCTCAGGGAAAACCTGACACGGCAGCATGAGCAAGAGCTGGCCCGCCATGCTAAAATCAAAGACCAGGAAAACCAGAGGCTCAAAGCTGCACTGAATGCCATGCGTGATGGCAGTGGAGAGAAGGTGAGTTTAAAGATCCATCCATCCACCCTACACTTACTCATTAACACTCATCAACCTCGTCAATATCCTTTTTCTTTCTGCCTTCACTTCTGCAGGTGCGCACAGCCTTGACTCTTGAAGCCAAGGAGGACGCACGTCGTTTCTTTGACCAGGAGAGAGTTAAACTCCTGCAGGAGATAGCAGAGCTGAAGGCAACTAAAAAGCAGACTGACGAGGCTCTCAGTAATATGATCCAGGCTGACAAGATGAAGGCTGGGGACCTGCGAGTGGAGCACCAGCAGCACCAGGAGCAGATCTCTAAGATCAAATGGGACTGTGAGAGAGACATCCGCAGACTGGTACGAACAGTCACTGCAAATAAACACCATACAGCTAAACACTCAACACAGGTTTCAAATGTAGCTTCAACATCCGTGAGTCTGTGACTTAAATTACAAATGTCAATGAAAGCCTGCTAATTTATGCGGAGTCATGGATGTAGACACTAGAGTCCCTGACTGATATATTGGTCCTGCTGGTATATTGGCCTCTCCAATATGTCAGACAATATATCAGGCGATATTAGCTATTTGCTATTTTGTTGGTATCGGCATTTATACTCTTCAATGCATGAAAATTAATAAAGTAAAATCAATAAATCTGTTGGCAACACATGTTTGTAACTCCACTAATAAAACCAGCTGATTTGAGCAGACTCAGGAAATGCATAAATGAGTAATCCATGACTTGTTGTGTTAGTGCTGTAAAACAAGATTTTAAAATTCTATTGTCATGTTATCTTAGGACTCATAAATAACTGCACATAAAAATGTTAGGGAAATCTATTTATGTTGTGTGTGTTTGAAAGACAAAATCTTTTTTTTGGTATACTCATCAATAGGGATGGGTATCGAAAACCGGTTCTTGTTGAGAACCGGTTCCCACTGTTTCGATTCTGTGGAATCGTTAACAATGTTTACAAACGATTCCCTTATCGATTCCCGTAGCCTCGAATGACGTCACCACGTTGCGTAGCGTCTTTTAGCCAGTAGGAAACATGGCGGCTAAGCGGTACAAACGCTCAAAAGTCTGGTTATATTTTATGAAAAAGGATGACGACAGGGCAACTTGCAATACTTGCAAAGTAGAGATTTCATCAAAGGGAGGAAACACTATGAATATGCAAAAGCATTTGCTCGAAAAACGCGACTGCTTTAAATGAATGTCGTGTTTTTGATCCGCTCCGGACTAACGAAGCTCAACCCAGCAGCAGCGGTAGCGTTTGGACGTCCTCTCCCGTTAATACTGCAGGTAACTAATCAACTAGCATTGCATATTATGTTAGCGCGATTTGCCTTAT
>VUQR01023432.1:25983-48539 GCA_015108515.1 Hemichromis elongatus | reverse complement strand
AGAGGAGGCTTGCAGTAGGCTGTGGATATGTTTTTTTCACGGAGTCGTGTAGTTTAGGCAGCTCCGTGTCAGTCATGTAGCGGAGGCTTGGGACATCATATCTGGGCTCCATGGAGGAGACGCAGGAATCCTACATTTTCTACCTCCGAGAGTGGCTGGTCACTCAATGCAGTGTACTCGATAATTGCCTGTGTTATTTTCACAGCACGTGGATTGTCTCTGGACATTTTCTCTCTTCTTGCAAGAGTTTGCTGCAGCATGGGTTGTGTTTGTTTAGAAGTGTGGGTAAACTCTTTGTACTCGTTGTCGTGTTGGGATTTTAGGTGCTTGATTAATTTACTTGTGTTAAGTGCGCTACCTTTTGAGCCTCCTTTTGGACAATTTCGCTGAGCACAATTTGCAGTCCGCCTTTATTTTGTTGTCTTCATTCACTTTGAAATAGTTCCACACGGCTGACATGTCTCGCCTCTCCATCTCCCCGCTCTAAGCTGCAGCCGGGGCCTGTGGGCGGGCACTCGGCACCCGTGATTAACCCCTTACACGCCACTCAAACATAGACATTTCTCAGACCGTGGTATCGGTCCCCGGTATCGGGGGACTTTTAACGAGTACGAGTACTTTAGAAAATGTATTGAGGCCGATACCCGATATCGGTATCGGTGCATAATAATATAGTTTTATAAATATGTATGCTGTTTTGTGCCATACACATGTAAGAGTGTATACTGTTTACATGGAAATTTCAAAAATACTTCTTGTTAAATTTTAATATTCTAGAACAATATTGAATGCAGAGCAGAGTTTGACCAGTTCTTATTATTTACATTTTATTTTTGGGGAAATAAAAAAGTCGTTGTAGTTTACCAAAGCATTCAGTGTGTTTCACTGCAGTGTGGATATTTTTTGGCAGTCTTGGAACAAAAACTGAACTTGTGAGATTTAGGCAGGATTTGTGAGGCTACGGGATTACATGCTCCTCTACAGGTTGAGAAACTATTAAACTGTTACAATCCTGAGGCTTAGGGGAGCCATTCCAAAAAAAAAAAACACCCCATGGTGGCCAGTCTGAAAACAGATAAAATATGTTAGCAGTTAAATTAGAGTTATTAACAACATTAATACTGAATTAAATCAAATGTCAAATATTTTGTCAGTAATTCCACGGCAGCTATGCTGAGTAGTGCAATCATGCTGCAAAATCTGAATATATTATAGATCTGGGGGTTTAAATGTGTTTACCATTTAGACTTTATGAGGCAGCAAATCAAAATCATTTGATATGAAGGTGTTGGACAAAGAGGAAAACTGTTTGAGCAACTTTTTAAACCTTTTATTCTCTTTAAGCTGTATTATTATGGGACTGATCAATATATCAAGCTCTGTGAAATCCGATAGCAACACTGGGGAAGGGCTGTGAGAAAGAGAGTAGGTCCAGATGATCTAACCACCATTACCACCCGTCATTTTCGAGGTTAAGTTCACTCTTCACTGAATAACAGTGTATCCTCTTATCTGTGAGTGGGGTACTGTATGCTTCACAACACCAGGCTGCAGCTTCAAATGTCAGCTACCTGTTTCCGTTTCCCTTTTAGGTAAGATTATGCAGTGAGTACACACACTGCATGCATTACTTCTGCATGGTGTACTGCACATGTCTGCAGTTGAGCCAAATGACAAGCTATTGCTCATGATGACAACAGGATCTCTTGGCTTCCTTTTAAATCTCATGGGGGATCAAGTCCTTGTCCCTTTTCACTGCTCTAGTTTTCAACAGACTCACAGAGAGGTTAGGTGCTGACTGATGGATATATGGATCATGTTTGGATGTGGGTATCCATGAGTAGAGGAGGTGAAGAGCTACGCATGAGTGTGTTGATGTTTTGCAGTGTGCATGGGGGTTAATAGACAGAAAGATTTCACTTTCTGTCCACTAAGGAGCCTCATCTCTGTGGGTGTTTGGATGTAAATGGGTGTATATATGTAAAAAATTATTACAAATTAAAAGCCGTGAATATTACACACGCAGCCACACAAAACGGTTATGATCCAAAAACATGGACCACCAGAAATAAAGATAATTAAATGAAAAGGCAAAAACTTCCAACATTTAAATGATTTAAACGTCACACAGTGTAATTAATATTTTTCATAAAGGTGTTGGTTTTTTTTACTTTTATATACAGTGCCAAGAGATTACTGGCAGAGAAATTAGGATACGAAACACATTATTCACAGGTATATCAAAGCCCTCAAAAACACTGGTGACAACATAGCTCTTTTAACCCCACAAATTCAGTAACACAGAGATCCTGCGCTAGGTGAAGCGGTTTCAGATGTCACACATAGTTTGCACAGTTTAAATGAATAAATTAGATTGCAAAACTGCTACTCATGTGATTCTGAACATTTCATTGGTGGGAAAAGGGTGGGAGGCATGCAGTACTACATACTGTGTGGGGAAAGTTACTTAACTTTCCTACACTACTGCCATTATGGGGAGTGAAAGGAGGCTAATGACATACATTAGCTGGCTTAATGGTTGTAGCTTGTGTCTAAAAAGTTCTTAAAAATACAAAATTTCCCAATGATTAAGCCTGGCAAGCAGTCATTTTAGGCCTGCAAGCTTTAACTGTGCTGACTAAATAATGAATAGCCTAGTGATATAAGCTTCATGTAGCGCTGGTTCCTGATGGTTTGATTATTTCCTGTTTCACGTTGACTGAAAGATAACAGTTGTTCAGTGTTTTTCACAGCAGAGTCGTCGTCAAAAATTGGATGTCCATTGAATTACCATGACTAAATTATCATTTAAAAATATTATTAATGGTCATGGTCACATACTGACTTATCATAATGTTAGCCATAAACAGTAAAAAAAAAATAGGTAGGGGGGATGGAAGGAAGACTGCTAGATGACAAGTGATACTTCATAATGATTTTACTAACTAAACTAATGTTAGGCACAATGCTTGATGCTACTTTTTAGTTATCCCTGAGCCTGAAAATCCTCTCTTTGAGTCTAGTTATTAAGTTGACAGGGCAGAAAAAGAATTTGATCAAAAATGTCCTTAAAAATGTCCTATTTAATCAGTGTCTCATCGCCCGAGCAGTCTTTTCAAATTCTGTAATTGCAAGCACCCGTGGCTCCACCTCTGAATAAAGATCACATATTTCTAACTCTCTCATCTTGTTTTTTTTTCTCTTAATATGAAAAAAGTATTTTCTTCATTTCCAGCACTACATACACCACCTACTCATACACACCACTGGAAGTGCATTCAGCACCCGTTACTCACGCTGATAAACACTCCGATTGCCAATTATGTTTACAGTTGTATATTTGATTCATTAAATGAACCAATTTGCTTTTGTGAGGTTTCCATGCCTGCTATGTTTTACTTGACAGTCATAATAGGTCATGGTCTTTTAAATCGTGACTGGTAGATGGCTATTTCTATTCCCAGTGATACACCATTGTTGTGTTTTTTTTTCTTCTATGTAATAAAGAGTCTTTCCTCCTACATATTTGGTGAAAGCAGTCATTTTCCATGATGCATCCCTCCCACTCCCTTTCTCCTCTCAGTGTAACTTTAATGCATACACACACACACACACACACACACACACACTCACACAAAAACAAACCACACTGGCCCATCATCCATCTCTCCATCTTGCTCCACATAAAAAAAATTTTTAAAAATTAAAAAAAAAATGGACTGTGCCAGCTTTCTCAGCCCCCTCTCGGCTTTATTGTGCTGGTGGCTGCCCTCCTTCTGGTGAGCGTGCAGTGATATGCTGGATATTCCCTTAATCTATGGCTCTTACATAATCGTCAGCAACATCATTCACTGAGCCACTGGCTGTCTCCCCGTGTCACTCTCTATGGTTATCACACAGTTACAGGGATGAATAAAGGACTGGGAGAAAAGACTGGATGGATGATATACTATAGCTAGATGGATAGATAAGACATTGTTGAAAGCGATGAGTGAACTATATGAATTTAGGGGGCATAGTTTGTTGCAGATGATGTATATACACGGGTTGGTTGGGTGTGTGTTGCAGATTATATCTGCATGTGAGTTATGTGAGTGCAACACTGGAAAAAGTAAAGGTTGTTATGTTTCACTGTTTATGTGTGGACAGCACATTCAAGCAAAAGTAGCAGGAGAGAGGCAAAAGGGAGATCTGTGTGTGTGTGCATGTGTGTGAAATAGAGAACAGAGGTCTTACAATAGTAGCAAAGCTTGGGGTAGAGCGAGGAAGGAGGGAACGGCAATACTGTAACGTTTTAATCATAAAAAGGTGAGATGGAAGCATGGGTAAGCTGCAAACAAAAGCATGATTTTCTGAGGCAGAGATGTTAAATGATTTCATGTATTGTGTTCTGTTTACATTGTAGATGTGGCACATTTTACTGCAGATGAGAAGGCCAGGGAGAACAAATAGGACAGAAAGAATTTAGGGAAAAAAGATTAGTAGAATCAAATCTATGCTTGTCAAGTGGGGGACAACGTACTAAAGCAGGGGTAAGGTCTCCCTTTGCTCACAAAACAACCAATAATTTTCTTTGCAGAATTTCACAATATACTTCAAACACTGCATTGATTTAACTGCTTAATGTGTGCTTATTTGTCAGCTGTACATTATGTGTCTTCCGCCAAGCCCCATATCTCTTCAATTTAATTAAGGGGCCATGGGAACTTGGAGTGGTCCACACTTGTTAAAACCTGCCTTTCTCATTTACATGTCGTACATCACATCCACCAACAATGGTGCATTTTTGCTCCACTTTTTTATATTTGATGCAAACAAAAATTAAAGATATTTTAAGGTAATTTAGTACTTTTCTTATGTTTCTGTTGTTTTCTTCTCTTGGTTATAGATTTTGTTTGCTTTAAACTATTTGTTAAATGTCTTTCATGAAATACTTTGCTGTTAAACATTTTTTAAATATGGTTACTGTTCCCAAAAGGTTGATTCTGTTCACCTGGACATAACATTTTCATTGGGAGAAACATTTTGTCACTCTTCTAAGTGACTTGTCCAGTCTCAGCTGACTGCAGGTTCCCCCAACCTTAGAAACAGTCACTTGGATGAGTGAGGAAACATTTCTCCCCCTGAAAACGTTATGTCCAGATGAACAGAATCAAACTTTAAGGATTTACATACCTGAATGACTGAGCATGCATCAAGTTATTGTTATTAAGGTTTTTTATTATATATTACATTGAAGGCAATACTCATCTATCAAAACAAAGTTTAAGTTTAGGCTTAAAGGCAGCTTTAAGAATTTTCTGTTAAAAAAAATGGAGGGAACAAAAACATGACCATCTGCCGTAAGACTGAAATGAACATTTCTAATATTAATAAGTTGAATGCAAACTAAATCTTCACTAAACTGAGGATGAATAACTAATATGAAAATGAAAGAGGTTGGTAAATGGACTACCATTACTACCATTATGGACTATATACTGCTTTTTTCAAAGTGCTTCATACAACTTGCCTCATTCACCCCCATTTATACAGGTACATTTCCCTTTGTTTTGTTTTTTCTTTTTTAAGTGTTTTTTTTTTTATCTAAGATTCAAACAAATTCTTACTCTGATGGATGCATGGGAGAGAAACTCTGGGTCAGTATCTTGACCAAGAATATTTGGCATGCAGACTGGAGCAACCAGAGATCAAACCACCAAATGAGTAGATTACCTGCACTTTCTCCTTCAAGACAGCCTTTAAGATTTAATAAAGCAGTTTTCAGACACAAGCACAATTTTGTGATCTGTCACATTTCTCTGTAGAAAGTCAAATTGCTGTATTTGTATCCCTCCAAGAAATACTGGACCATATAGAAGCCTTCTGCTTTATGATGGGTCACCCCTGAAAACTCCAGCTCACTCTTTTTGCATTTGTGTGTCCATGGAGCATACTCTAAAAATGGTGCGAACAACAGAAGTTGTAGAACTAGTCAAAAAAGTATTTCAAAGTGTGTGGCTCCAGTAGTGATATGGCTTTTGATGCACACTGAGTTGACGCAATAAGTACAGACTAAGCTTTAAACATTGATCAATGAACAATCATTTGTCATGGACATAACGGTCGCAATGATGAAATATTCTTGTCATCCCTGGCATGAAGCTGAAACAACTAAGGGATCATAAAGCTGGATTAAATGTGGTTTAAATAATTTAACAATATAAACAGAATATAGTTTGAATGTGAAATGAATATTTTAAATATTTTGAAACAGTTAATGAAAATTTTTGTCAAGCATGATTTTATAATGATAGAATACAATTATTTGAACACACTTCCAAAACATCAAATCATTATGATCAGATTCCTAGTTTTTAAGCCAACTATTTCTTGACTATATTTTATATTCAGATTCTTTCACCATTTTATCTCTGTCAGGTTACAACTGAATTATTATATTAATAAGAATCAAATGTAATCTATAGTATTCTTGTGTAATTCCAATTTCAGATGGAGTTTTTTTGATTGTTTGTCTCTTCTATCTGTTACAGTTTTGGGTCATTTTGAACCAGCATTTTCGGTTTCTTATGTTCAGTCTTTTTCTGTATTATGATTTATGTTCTGATTCTTCTGTTATCTTGTTTTGTATATTATATCCTATGTTTCAGTTTATTCTGGTTTAGGGTTTTGTTCTCAGGTTTTGTGCCTTGTGCCCTTGTGTTTAGTGTAGGTTTAGTTCTGTGTCAAGTCTGCGTATTTGTGAATTATTTCCTGTTTTATTGTGAAGGTCCGTGTCTCATGTGAGTGTATTCAGTTGTAAATTGCTTTCAGCTGTGTTCCCCACCTGTTTGTAATCTCCCTGTGTTCTTCTGTGTGTATTTAAGTCGCGTCTACTCGTGTGCTAGTTGCTGGTCTGTTGTGAATCTTGTGTGTTTCATCCGTGTGTTCTTCCTGCTATCTACTGTCATATGCCTCTGCTCACCCTCCTTCATGTTTAGTAGTTTAGTTTTTCCTGTTTAGAATGTCTTAAGTTCCGTTTGCTGATTTCACCTTGTTTTTTATTTTTACAATAAACCTCCTTCGCACCTCCACGAGTGCCTGCACTTGGATCCTCATTTATTGTCTCCACACGGCTCGCCCCCCTTAGCCGTGACACCATCCCTCTCAAATTCTGATCCTGGTTTTTATTTTTTTTTCTCCCCAATGATTCCTCATAGGTTTTCATAGGGAGCACTACCTATATTTTTCCTACAGTATTGCATGGCTTTATTTACAGCGTAGAGTGCTCTAAGAAAACTCCTGATGTAAATATCAGAAATGAACTGAACTAAATTTAAATAATTACATTTCAAGTTGTGTGATTCATTGCTATTTTTCAAGTTAGATGTAGGAATAAATTAACTGCTCAAAATTCCTTGGAATAAAATAACAGCTCTGCTCTTTATATCACTGCCATAATGAATCATTGTATTATACCTTAGTTAACAATGGCTTTTTTCATTACACATACAGCTTAACTTTGTCAGACACTTACTTGGCTATAGCCAGAGTTAGCTAAAACAATTCAGGTGCTCAGGTATTTCAGGTTTTTATTAGCAAACTCTTTTCTAATTCGTGATTAGACAACTCAGAATTTAAGAATTAGACTCAGAGTAGGTTAAATAAATGTTTGCATATGGTAGTGCTCTGCTTTTTTAACACAATCACTGTTTTTTATCTACTGCGCTCTGTTTGCTGCGCAGATGTGCTTGTGTCATGCTGACAGAGCCAACATAACCTGAGAAAAGAATGAAACACTGAAATTGTTATATAATAGCACAGAGCAAAGAATGGATTTCGTCAGCTAGACAGAGACAAACACAAGCTAGACAGGATAAAAAAAAAATACAGAAGCATAGAAAGATACCGAAACTGAGTCAAGTCAAACCTCAGATCTAAATAAACGCAATGAGCGGGGAGAAGAACCTGATATACAATATAGAGAGATGATGTCATAATGCACATGTTATATACCTCAACCTTAGAACCACAAGCTCTATTGGACACCTCACTTTAACATTTTAGGCCTTCTTAAACAAATAGCTCACATTTCATAAAAAAAAAAAAAAAACTGCATCCCGGGTTCTTTGAGTTAAAGTTCAGAAACACCAAAGCTAATAACTAAATTGCTAGAATTTGTAAAATTCAAACAGGAGCATTTATCACTAAGTGCAAGTCATTTCATAATAAAATTGCAACAAAATAAATAAATACACATTACTTAGTATTAGCCACATTTTTAAAACCCAATGATTCATTCATTTGCTGGGATTAACCAATTTCTAATGTTTAAAGCTGGAGCTAATACTACACCATCGCTTTCTGCATGTTTACTGGTTTAAGTAGAGAAAAGCAAAAAAGGAAAGGTGGTATTACTTTACTTCTGTGATAGGTAATATCAAGATATTTTATCTGAAAGCAAAGACACCAGGCTGATTATTGCCAACTAGTTAATTATCAGAATATTTGTGGACACTTGTAAACAGAAGTTTGAAAGGGTGAGCTAGACTTACTGAGGACACCTCTACATCATTCCCTGCAGCCACAGCGGGAGCTGCGGCTGCAGCGGCTGCCTCCTGAGCTGCTGCCTTCATGGCTGCTGCCTTCCGGTGCTCCCTGTTGGCCTGTAAGGTGGAGAAGTAGTTGACGGCTGCAAACTCAATCAGTGCGGAGAAGACGAAGGCAAAGCAAACAGCAATGAACCAATCCATGGCTGTGGCATAGGAGACTTTAGGGAGTGAATGGCGGGCACTGATGCTGAGTGTTGTCATCGTCAAGACAGTGGTGATACCTGCACATGGGGAGGAGACAGAAGTAGATTTTACAATCTTGATTTAAAAGTCTCTAATAATTTTGACACATTTGGTTATAATTTAATACTAATATTGATTAGAATACAAATATGAATTAAACAATGACCAAATGTAAGATTGAATGTGTAAGATTAGTTTTTTTTGTTTAACTTATAGACTTAAAGTATTTGGTTGTATAAACTGCAGTTATTATGTGGTTATTATAATCAATAAAGTAAACCATGCCTTAATCACGTAAGAAAATAAAACAGTATAAGGTGTACAGGGGTATACCAGGGAGTCTAAAGGGGACGGAGATTTACCAATGTATATAGTTTTTTTCACATAAATCATCATGTTACGTGAGGCCACCAAGTGTTGATGAAAACAATACAGAGCCTTGATTATGAGAGGCCAGTGCAATCAGCTGTTAAACTGCCGCACACAGACAGTAACACATTGTTAAATAAGGATGCTGAGCTGTCAGGTTTAAATTGATTTTTTTTCCCAAAATCTGTAGATTAAAATTTAAAAAATCATTTGTCATTTTACCAAAATCTTTACACCACTTATTAAGATCAACAAATATCATCAAAAGAAGAAGAAAATATATTGCAAAGGTCAGGATTTTAAAGAGAAAGCGTTGCTGTTCAAATAGAAAATCACTGTAAATCTGCAGTTTGTTAAAGTTTACCAGCCAAAAGATTATTTGAACACATTTTTTGGATATATGAGTCTAAAAGAGAGCTTGCTGGTTGAAATGAGAAGTTTATGTTTGGAGAATTGCATAGTGCATTCCTTTATAAAGAACCTTATCCCAACTGTGAAACATGGTGGTGGGAGTATACTAGTTTGGGCATGTTTTGGTGCATCTGGTCCAAGGCAGCTTGCCATCAGTGATGGAACAGTAAATTCTTAATTTTACCAGGGAAAACTTGAAAGAAAAAGAAAACTAATAAGCAAACACAGTTCGATTGTTCCACTAAAAAGTTTTTGCAGTCAAAAAAAGATTGTTTTGGAATTATCAGCTAAAGGTTCTGACATAAATCCAGTAAAAAGGATTCGGAAGGACCTGGAACAAGCAGTTCATGAGGAAAACCCACTAACAATGCAAAGTTGAAGCTCTTCTGCAAAGATGGACGAGGTAAAACTGGTGAGAAGAATCAATTAGACTCTGACAGTAACAATCCACATACAAATAAGCAATACTGGGACATTTTCCTAAAGAAGGAAATGATCAAGTGTGACATTTTTGTAAAATCTCACTGTCTTTATCTAGTCTAAGGCATTGCTTTGAAAACCTGGTTATAATTTAGTTCATATTATGCAGATATATAGATATTATAAAAAGGTACAGTTTTGTGTTTGACATAGAACTAAATCAACATTAATTCAATCCAGTAATTGCTAACCTACTTATTGGGAAAAATCTCGCAGTTTCTTCATACAGTTGCTAAGTTTGAGATTTCAGATTTATACTTTCATCAAAATATCAATAGCATCATCAGTATCCATGATGAAACTGCAAAGAAACCACCATGTGGGATTGTACTAGTTCTTGTTACTGATAAATATCATAATAAGCTAACTTGACATACACCTTTATACATCTTCTTCTTTCGGCTGCTTCTTTTAGGGGTTGCCACAGCGAATCGTCTGCCTCCATTTCACCTCATCACTTATATCCAGTTCTATCATCCCTACTCTCTGCATGTCCTCCTTTACCACATCGACAAACCTCTCTGGTCTTCTTTTTTTTCCCTTTTGCCTAGCAGCTCCATCTTCAACATCTTTTGTCCATTATACCCCGTGTCCCTCCTCTTCTGATGTTCACACCATCTCAGCCTTTTCTCTTACTTTCCCTCCAAACTAATGAACCCAAGCTGTTCTTTTCTGTTCATTTCAGCTGTTCATTTCTAATCATGCACCTCCAGGTCTCAATAGAAATCTTTCAGCATTTTGTTATTAGAATGTATAGAGCACATCACATCCACATCATACAGCAAAAGATACCATAACACAAGTTGATGGCATAAATCTTTACTATAATGTATGTATAATGTATCTTTATATGATGTAGCAAGAAAATAAAAGGAGACAAGCAGAGCATATTTTTTCCCAAGGAAAATTTTTAACGTGTGGCAACAGCCCTGTTTTATAGCATATAACTAGAATGTGGCATTTCAATTCAGGAAGCTTTGCCAAAAAGTCACCTGAGGGAATGCTAATCTGTCCATAAGCAGACTAACCCCTGCCCCCACATTGGCACGTCGGTAAAAAGAGACCAAATATCTACAAACATTCTGGAGAAAGCAATCCAGGCTGTATGCTATGCTATTTGCTAATATTTGTTTCCTGGTTTAATATGAGCTACAGAAAAGATGATGGAGAGAGATGATCAGAAGGAAGAATGAACATGTGGGAACTTGAAGCTTAGACTAAAACTATTTCCTTTAAAATGAGAAATATATATATATATATATATATATATATATATATATATATATGTTTTGTTTTTCATTTGGGGGAAGAGTGTCTTGCATCTTAGATATAGCGTTTAAAACATAATCCCTAAAACTATTAAATGTATAAATAGAAATGATCAGTAGTTCTTAATCATTGGATAAGAATTCTCCTTTTCCCCACCCAGATTCCATCCTTATTAAGTCAGATAAAGATGCTGTGCTGACAATGAACATTTCTTTTAATAGCCCATTAACAAAGTACATATCTAATTCACTTTCATCAAGCTAAAGCAAGCAGGGATAAAGGGTCATTGAACACTGTTCCCATGCTTTTACCAAATGTGTACTGTAGCTGTGCACTTTTCATTAGCGTTGTAGGAACTTATGGGGGATTTAATGCACCTAATAATGTCTCAAAAAACATTTTCTACACAGCACTTCAGTGGTGAAACCTAACAACCCTCAAATGCAACCTCCTCCAACAGTCAACCAGTCTGACTGTTTCAATCTGAAGCACAAGTTAAATGATTGCAAAGGGGAGGAGGAACATGGAAAGAAAGCCTGTCAGGGTAGGAGGGAGAGGCAAAAGAAAAAGAAAGAAAGAGTGTAGGAGGGAGCGGGAGTATAAAGACAGGATAGAAATGAAATGCTTGGGGCATTTATGAGCTTTTATAGGAAAAAAGCAAGGTACAAATTAGGCCACACTCAATTAAGTCTGTAAGACTTGTGCTCAAGGGACTTTCAGCTTTTAGGCTGTTGACAATTCAGCACACAACATGGTATGGTTTAATGCACTGTCAGTGTCGGGCCCGTCTCCAGAACAAAACAACCTAGTGTGCGTCTGAAATAAATGAGAGTGCACTAGCTTTGAGGCCTCAAAACGAGGGTTACCTGCCTAATGATTATCCGATTAATACACACAACTATATGCTATTGCTATTGTTATAGAAAAGATATGTCGTGTATAGTCAAAGAAGTGTTTAAAGTTCGTAAATAAATTATGAATTTATAGACACAGTAATTGCTTGTTTTGCACCCTCTTAATATATGTTTGGTATGTTTAATATTCTTACACTTATAGGTCACCTATAACTCTTCTGTTCTTCTCAAACTTAATTAAACTGTCTGCCTTTTAGCCACCACCCAAAACTTGTGTGTTAATTAAATTTATTCAAGTAGTGGCTTTTTGGCCATCACTTGCAGTGCAACTTGTTTTGTACATAATCTCTCGTGTCCTCTGTCCCAGATTGAGAATTAGCAGATATTTTTTGTTTTTTTGTTTTTTTGCTTGTCTGTATCTTTTCATTCTACCCAGTATTGAGTGAATTGAGAACAGCAGGATGAACGAGGCTAATGAGTTGCCACAGATGTGCTTTCTACATGAGGCTTCAACTTCCATGCAAACATTAATGGCAGGGATCTATTCTCTGAAGGAGAATGCAGGCTTGTTGGAGCGCTGGCTCGTTTCCAAAGACAAGGGCTCGCACTGCTTCTGTGCACAGCTGCATCTTGACTTTTACAAATACTGGAAAATTCAGTTAAAATTGAAAGCAAAACCTGTGCTCTTTTGCACATTTTTCTCACTTTTTGCATCTGTGCTCTTTCTCTCTTTCTGTTGCTGTCATTCCTCTTAGTCTATCTCTGTTTTTGTTTAGTGTATCTCACCCTTGCTGCTCCTGAGGCTAGAGCTTGGTAGCAACTGTAGCGTAATGTAATGTGAGCAAGCGGAACCTGTGAGTGCTCGGAAAAGGGCCAAGTAAACATCCTCCCCCTCTCGGCCCTTGCATGACCAATTTCAAAAAGGACATCTATTCCCAATTAATTCAGCTCCACCACAGTGGAGGAGGAATAGAGATAATGAAGGTAAAAACTGACTGTGATGACTGTGGTGGTCTTTGTTTTATTGCAGGAGGTTTCATTTTAAAGACAGCTCATTGCAGTTTAATTTAGGGTGCAACACACAGAGAAAATATACTTGCTCAAAGTTTGCAAAGTGAGAGTCAGGAGTCGTGGGGTCAACCAGTGGGCGGCGAGTCAGTAAATCCAGACAGTTTGTTATTTTGGCTTTTTGATACTTTGACACTTTACTAAAAATAAGATTCATCATGATGTGTAAGCCACTACAAAATAATGGATAACATATCCTTGGCTATTTTGTTCAGCTAATTAATGTGCACTCAAGTTCTGTCATAATCTTAGCCAATTACATAACAGCAATTGTGCAAAATTAGAACTGAGAAAACCTAACTTAGAAAAAAAATATTTGCAACAATTTGCCAGAGTTATTTTTGGAAGACAAACTGAAAATGATCTTCAGGGTTCCAAATACTTCAATCCAAGTAGTAAATGGCTGTTAGCTCTGGAGTCTACATCAAAATCCCTTTTTCTGAGATTATCTTGAAGCTCACATTAAAGTCTAGACGCTGAACGAGGATGTGAGTTTAAGGAGCTCTTACCGAACACAGTCCGAGCTGGAACTGATTCCTTATTAATCCAGAATGAGACTTGGGCCAGGATGACAGTCATGATGCAGGGAATGTAAGTCTGAATCAAGAAGAAGCCCATTTTCCTTTGCAGGTGAAAATGGACGGTCATAATGACATATTCACCTGGAAGCGTAAATAGCAAAGAGATTTATCAGTGCTGAGATATTTTTTGACACAGTTGCGATCTGATAAATATCTATATTAATACCAACAGGTGAAAAGTATTGTTCTATTTATCATTACATTGCATTCATTTTAAACAGAATGCAAGTTCTTGCAAGACAAGAATTTTTTTAACATGCATTGGTAAAAATTTCACTGATTTCTTGGGCAAATCCTTAATAAAGGTTTTGCACTCAAAAAGCTTTAGTTTTGACACAGCAACCACTGCACACTCTTCATGACAGCTGATGTTAAACATCTGCTCACCTGTATTGGATTTTAGTCTCTCGCTGGACACTGTCTGACCGATAAGGTCATACTGCAGCAAACTGGATGATTCCTGTGGCACCTCGACAGATGACAGAGGACCTTTCTTCCATGTGTACACAATTTCACTGATAGGGTAAGCATCTAGACAGCATGGATAAAAGGGGATATTAAAAATTAAAACTTTCAAAAATTCACACACACAGACACACACATATGGCATTTCAAATTAAAATCTTTTACGATATCCTGTCAGTCATTTGCTCAGTGACAGAGTGATCAGTGATTGAAAGTGACACCATCTGTCGGGTGAGTAAGGCTTAAAAAAAACAAACTCACAACTCCCAAACTTAAGTGGGCAGGCATGGCCATCCATGGGGAAGTTCATCAGACGCATGGGGCACTCTGCATTTATAGTTAATCTGTAGGAATAGAGAACAGTTTAATTAAGTGTATGATTTATATTTTATGCTAGCTTTATAAACACTGCTCTTTCAAGCTGGGCCTGGTGTGGTCCCATTCAGCATTATTTATATTGAAAAAAAGAAATGTACAGAATATAGGCTTTCATAATGTTTTTGGTAACAGAAAAACCTGCAAATACCATTTGACTGTAGTGAACACACAACTTGGCGGAGGACAACTGTGGATAACACATTTCAGAAAGGATGTTTTCATTTATTTATTTATTTTTAATGGCAGAGGAAGAATCTCATGTTTGTTCTCTCCTCTGAAGTAAAACATATGCTTACATATTTTTTATAACTTTGTTTTTATTGCATTCAAGCCATTTTTTTTCTCTTAATGTTATTTTTCAATTTTATTTATTTGTTTATTTACTTGTAAAATTGCACACATTTGAGTCTACTGACAATGTGGCTTGCAAATAAACTATAATATTCCTGTTTACCAGAATGACAAAGCATACAAGACTTAACAGCTAATAATCAGGTCAGAACTTTGAGGAAATGTCTCAGGCTCGCAGACGGAGCGGGGAAAACTAATCCCAAATCAAATGATTTAAGTTAAAATACTTTTTTTTACAAACTTTAAGGTGAAGTGATTCAGAAAAAGTTTAGGTACAAGATCTTTTACCAGAAGCTACATCCATGCTAGCTAACACAACAAAATTCACGCTAATACTGTGGAAACAGCATCATTGTATTCACAAAACAGTTAGCTTATTTGTTATTTAAACATCTATTGACTCTAAAACTCTTCAAATGTGTCCCTTTTCTGCCAGTGAACCAATATAGCACTACTTCATACATAACTCCCCCACCCAGTTTTAGTTTAGATAGTGGTTAGCGTCTGCCATCTTGTCTACAGGCCCCCCACCCCACCCACTAAAAAAATGTAAAGTAGATATAAAGGTGGCCTTTATTGTATTATAGTTAACAAATATGCTTAGATAAAGCCTTTAAATTTACTTTTAAATGCTTTAGAGTTCATCCACTTAGATAATCTAATTATAAAAACAAAAAAATCTGTTTTTGTGCCATTATTGACTCTAGGGGCTTTTTTTTCACTCCACATATATCCTTTTGGAACAAAGCTGCAGTCATGTTTGTTTGAATTGCTTTCCAGGGCTGTTTTCAGTATCAGATGGCACATATCTTGTTTTTGGAATGGCACGCTGTTTCTTTTCATGTCTGTGCATATTCTTGGATGCCTGTTCATCTAATTTGCTTTCCAGGTCTGTGCTCTATTCCGTTCTTGGCTAGGTTTGAATCTCACTGTCCAGCACTGTTACCTCATGGTGTAGAGGATAGTTCCGTTCTGCATGATGCGGAACAGCTTGTTGGGGGTAGTCATGTTGTGAGAGATCGACCTCTTGCCATTCCGGAAAAATGTGTCCGGTGTCCAGATCTTGCTGACCATCAAGTTGTTGAGCCGCAGGATCTCAATGGGGCCCTCAAATTTAAGTCGTTCGTCAATCCACGTCTGACGAAAGAACACATCCATGGTGTATTCCTGGATGGAGGTGAGAGCGTGGGTTAAGAATTTATTTACTACTACTATGACCACTCCTACTGCTGGTGCTGCATCTACTATCTCCTGCCATTATTATCTGCTACCCCCGGAGAGAATGGCAGATGGGTTTGTGAGCCATGGTTTCGAAGGAACCTGCTGGATAGAGTATTGGCAATGTGATGAAATGTTTTCTTTCTCTCACTCTCTGGAGGATTCTGTTTTTAATGAAAATACTGCTAAAAATAATACCTTGTTTATGATGAAAACCCTCAAGACATAGCATAATGTACATTTTGGTCACGTTTATATAAGTTTTTCTAATTATTGCAAATTTACCTTTTTTTTCTGTGTTTTTTTTATTACCAGCTCTAAAAGTTAAGTGAACTGATTGAGTGATTCATTATAAATACACAAAATTAAAATAGACACAGTTTATTTCATCTATAGAGTCAGCAGTACGTCAGTATTGTGAGTCCATCCAGCTTTTAGATCACATGGATGGCCTTGCCTTCCCTTAAAAGCTTTACATACTGCTCTATAGAACTGCCCCTAGCATATCACATGACAGCTCTAGTAGGCTTTAGAGGCTGTGAAGCAGTATCTAAAACTTAAGAACAAACAGAGTAGAGTACAACAGACATACATCACTCAGCCTATCCCATGGCAGAAGTAGCCTGCCTATTCCATCCTAACATCAGCTACATCGCTATGGCGGTTAGTGGTGGGGAGGGGTGGAGAGGGAAGGGGGGGGATTGTCAACCAGATTAAAATCCTAAGCTGTACTAATGACATCCTGCCCAAATGTTGGAATAATGAATGCTGGGAGTAGCATGAGTGGAGGTTGAGACACCATATACATTGCAGTGAAAACGGTACAGTTTTTCTTGTTTTCACATGTTCTTTGTTTACAATCAATCAAACACATGTATGTGAGTAACATCCACATATTTTTCCTTGTGTATCCCATATCAGTACTTCAGTGGTCAGTGTAGTTGACATACCATCTCAACATCTGAAACAGGTCCAAAGCTGGTGACAAAGATGTCAGTTTTGACCTCTGTAACTGGACCTACAGCAGAAAGATAAGTGGTTGCTTTGATGCAGACAAAAACTTCGGACTAGATTATTTGTTAATTTCTTAATATATAAAGAGGTTAAGGGATAAAGTTATATGTATTGAATGTGCCAGTTACAGACTAAAAATAACCACATCAGATCAAATGTATTTAACACGCAGCAAAGCAGTATGCTTTAGATATGATGACATTGTGAACAGTTTCTAATAGTAAACTGGTAATTTTATTAGAATGTAGGAGGGAAGTAAACGACTAAGAGATAACGTAAACTAGATAAAATCCAGATACAACTAGTTGAGTAAAACTTTATCCTTTGAGGAAGAATATAGATCTAATCATTATGAAGCAATATTATACAAAATACAATATAATACGGCCATTAGCATACCTCCAAATCCAGGTCGCAGTCTGTTGTCATAGCCATCCAGTAATCTATCCAATATACGCGTGATGTTATCCAAATATATACTGGTCTCACTGTGCTGATTTCCCCAGACACTGCTCGCACTGTAACTAAAGTACATATGCACTGCTTAAAGCTCATTTCAACAGATAGAAAATGAGTTGAATATACTGAGTTTCTCAAAGGCACAAGCATCCACAGTCTGTGGTTAAGGTGCGTGAAAGTCCGAGAACATGCAGAGAAAAGAGTTGCCATACTCACCAAGACAAAAATAAGCAAGTTACAAGGAAAGCCATGCCTCGACACCTGACAACTAGAAATCCCAGGTCAACTTTTAAAATCGGCATATTCCATCATTTTCAAAGCATTATTAAACGCGAGTCCGGTCTTGCTTTACTTGTAAACCGTGAGAGAATATCCGCGCCAGTCCAGCACGACTTGACTTCCCCTCTAGTGCGGTTGCGCCCGCCTCAGCCTGAATCGCTCAGCTGGAAAAACCTGAAGAGTTTTTAAGAGAGTGAAGAGGAAGAACGACGCGAGCTTTAACGTTAACGGGACAATTTGTAGGAAAATATACCGGTCTCGACGGCAACTTTGCTATATAGATCGTTTCGGAGATTAAGTAGCGAAGAATGTCGTCCTTTATTTATTCATTTAGTTGTTCATTTATTTATTTATTTATGTTTTAAAGACGATGGAAAAGAAAAAAGCGATGGGAGATACAGAAGGGGAGGAGAGAGAAGTAGAGGAGGCGAGCTTACACAAATACAATTCTGTTATATCAATGGACAGTATAGCAAGGGACCGTTTTGAGAACAGACTGATTCAAATTCCTTTTTCTGTGTGTGTGCGTGTGTGTGTGTGTGTGTGTGTATGTGTGTGTAATCGCAGGACTTTGTTCATCCAAAACCCGAAAACTGCAAGTAGAGCTAAAGCATGATTCATATAGTAGTTAGGTGGTTGAGTGGAGTGGGCGCTAGGTACATTTAGTGCACCTTCAAACTCCACAGACCCAGAACAAGGGGGGAAACACCATACTGTAAAAGTCAGAACTGAGTTCACATGAATTTATTTCTGTTGCAAAAGCGCACTTCAAGAAGTTGCATCATTTTTAGTGCGGCACAATACAGTTGAGTTTTCAGTAGCACATTTTATGCAAGGTGTATGGCAGAAAGAAAAAAATCTGAAGTGTAAAAGCGAAATTTATCACTTAATTTATTTATTTATTTATTATTCCTCGGTGCAAAAAAAAAAAAAAAGAGTCAAAGACAGTATTGTGTGGGAGGAATAGTTACTGTACCACCATGTGGAAAAACGCTAATTATAACTCATGCAATAATCATAAACTGATTGTTTTTTCTCTTGAAAACAGAAAAACTTTAGGAAAATAAAAGTGAGAGCCAGCAAGTATCTGTAAGGTTATATGCTCAGTGATCAATGAACTACAATACTTTCTTCCAGTGCATCATTACTTTTTCATTAGAGGTATCATATCATTAGTGATATCATAGTGATTCCATCAATAATTCATATGACGGATAAAAATATAGGAAACTCTTCTGAAGGATATAAATTGTGAAGACTGATTATGCAACTGTGGTCTCTTTGTACTCAAAGCTAAAGTTATATAATGATCTCAAAATCTTGGTTAAATCATATGGAAACTATCACAGTCCAAGCATAGTCTGATTTAATTCTTTTAGAAGAAAACGGGATATTACTGTAATTCATCTGATAAATTGTTAAGTTCTCAAGTTATTCTCTTGGTTTTCTCTTTAAACCCCAATCTTGTATTGGTAGACATATCATCAAATCTAAATTTTAGGAAAGATTTAAAGTTGACAAAAGTAACTGTGTTTCTAAATGCTTTGCAAACTTGGTGAACATTTATAATTCTTTAAAGAAATATCCTGTAAGTTGCATTATTATAAGTACATAATGCTGGGTGAGAAAACTAAGATTTTATATTTCAAAATAGAACGCAGTATTTTTGGTACAGTTATGGGAGCAGAAGTGAAAGCTTTAACACTACTTTACACAGCATGAGTATTGTGGTGACAGCTGTGGCAATACTAGAAGTAGTGGGTACAGTTGCTAGAGGAGCAATAGTGGCAATGGTAGGAAATACAGACCAAGCATATACTAAGGTAGTACTGTATTAGAAGCAGTTCTAGTGGCAGTTTCAGTTTCTCTGTTGGCTTGCTGGTACATAATGTTATCTGACCCTAATGCTGCGATCAACTTGATCTTTTAAAGCGTGAGGTCAACTCATCTGACCAACCACAGTGCACTGGCCATGAAAGGCTTCTGACCTGATTTACATTGCTGGCACTAGCTGAGATTTTGGATGAGCCAGAGCAAAAGTGAACGTATTCTATTCCTCCCTGCTGTGAATGTGTTTCACATGCTTTGTAAAGCTTCTGATATCGCAGGAAAGCAGTCACAAGTGTACGCACATAAATACTCATGAAATAGACAAGGGCCATCACTATTTAAACCACCTCTGTAATTTGGTAGCTTTAAGTAGCACTGGACACACCACACATATAGTAGATAACTGTTTGTTTAAGCATGTCACCACTTATAAGAATATTTAACATTTACAATAATTAGCACTTCTGAAAAGAGAAGGATCTGAAGCTACATGATGTTGTTTGTGTGGGAGAAGATTGGCTTGGCCCAAATCAGAGACTGACATGCGCTTTTAAATACATCTGTGACTTGTCTGCCTGTTTGCGCACCTAATTTCCTGCCATCATAGCATTTATTTTCCTAGACAGACAGGTTGCTGCCTGAATAATTACTTGACTGGATAGCTGATTGATAGAACGATGTGCTCGCTGGTTCGAGGTTTTGGCTAAATAGCATAATGACTGACTGACTTATAGACAGATATTAAAATGCTGACTGGATCATTGCCTGCCTGGATACTACATCTAGAAGTGCACTCTGTCAGTCCTCCAACCAAACATCCACAATCAGTGGTGCAGTGAGTAGAGAAACAGATGGTTAGGCTGGCTAAATTGGGAGCCGTCTAAATCCATATTGTTATATGAACAGCCTGAAACTCAGCAGAGATAAAATTCAGCTATGGCAACTCCTTACATCAGTTTTATTGATTGTTCTGCCATAGTCATCATGATCTGACATTTTAGTCACAATTCTCTCTCCCTAATTTATAATTTCTTTGTAACTGGTCACTACACTCTAAAGCCTATGTCAAGAGAACAATTGCAATTAATGAGAGGTCATTATATCCAACAGAGCATATTTCCATAAAATATAATCACTAAACCATTCATTAGTCTTAACTTCTGAACTGAGATGAAAACGGCACAGTGATTCTGATGGATTGCAATTAGGTATGCTTCGTTCCATGAGAACAATACACCTCGTATGCCAGGATGAATAGCAATTCAATTATGTCAATTTAGGAAGTACAATTACTTCGGGAAGATAACGGGACATACTTCAAAATCCAATGTGTTTTGATGAAGGGGGGAAAAGCCTTCAGAAGGAGTTTGTTAATTAGTTCATTATTCAACAAAACAGGATTTAATTAAACATGTCATGATATGCACTCTGTACTTGAACACATATAGCAGCCTCTCGAGGAGCAAGATGCAGAGCTAGGAGATTATTTCAAGAAACTTTCCACAACTTGCTGACCTTTTTTGAGGGAGGAGGAACTTTCAAATGGTAGAACTGGAGTGTATATGCGTGTGTTAAGCTGTGTGTTCTATATGTTAATGAAAAAATGTCTTTTAAAGACACTGAGATTGGTATAAGGAAGCCCACTATACTGTAGATAAACAGAAAGAAAAACAGATGAGAGAAGATTTGAAGATATCCTTTCAGTGCATCTCTCCTTCAGCACCACGGACAGCTCTGACATATGACTTAGTTTTATTTTGCTAAAGAAAAACACAATGACAATTCAAAGTCACTGCTGACAAACTTGTACACCATACTCCCCAGCCTTGTGATTAGTCAAAAAAAGTGCATTGTCTAAACTCATTTCTGGCCGCATCACAGTGCTTCTATAAATACATGATTTCTCCCACGTGAGATGGACCCACTGTACTTCATGTGCCTCACAATGCAGTATCTATGGTAACCACTTACAGTAGAAGAAACTCAGCATGTGTGGTGTAATGTGAAAGCGTGTTTGGAGATGGCATGAGCTAAATGTGCTCAAGAATGGTGAAAATTTTTAGGTCAGTGCTTCTAAAAGTAATTTAGGAATGACCTTATGGTTAATGTTGGGATCAAGCTTTATTAAGTGACTGATATGTTTCAGTATGTGGTGGTATAAAGGAGTTAGAATTTGTATTTCAAGGTGCTAGTTAGAGTTAAGGATTAAGTTGTTGTTGGGGGACTAGTGTTAGAGGTTATAAAATCATTTTGTGCATTGAAATTTTTTTACCGCTCATCTACCGGCATTAATGGCTAGAAATATAGTTAGTGCTTCTGAGTGTATCTCCATCAATAATGCCGTTGCATAACACCTACATTAAATTCAGTCTTTGAAATCTTTGGGACTCGGTCTGGTTATATCTTTTTTTTTTCCTGTCAGCCCCCATAGTCACACATAGATAACAGCACACACAAAGCAGTAGTTCTTTAAAATCTCTGTTCCTTACACATGATGTGCTGCACCAGTTCCCGTGGATTTCAACATTAGGAAGAAATTTCCATTGCAGTTTCCATGGAGACCAAACCATATCATAGTATGATAAAATGTTGATTTGGAGAAAACAGTTGTCCTCGCTGCCTCAGTTGACCTCTTGGCTGACTACAGCCAAAAGCTTCACAATGAACTGTGCTGGATAGCTGCCAACTTCCTGCTGTAGGGAGAGTGGAAATAAAAGTGGTGCAACAAAACAGAAAGCCATAGAATGCATAATAGA
>VUQR01023432.1:0-10710 GCA_015108515.1 Hemichromis elongatus | reverse complement strand
CATGGGCCACTTAAATCTTGTTTAAAAAAAAAAAAAAAAAGAATTGGAAAAAGGCATAAATTATGTGGGTGTTTGAGTACAGAACACAGGATTTACTTTTTTATGTCAACAATGAGAGCACATAACATACGAGTAGGTGTTAGCAGAAGCTATTAGCATACTATAAATGAGGCTGAAGGTAGTAATTGTGTTTCTGCGACAAGGCCATGATATAATAAAGTGGGTAAACAGAAATAGGATTCTAAATGATCCTCTTCATTAGGGAGATTAGGCAAATTAATATAAAACTTGAATGAGGAATTTCCTCATTTAATGAGGGCTGTACACGATAAAGTGATCACCGAGGATGTGCCTCAACAAAATACCAATAAGTTTTAAAAAAAAACACAGGTGTCTGTTAAATTCTATTTGTTGGCTTTATGAATACAGTATGTAAAATAAATTGAAATTCTTCAATACATACAAAACAAGTAATACATGTTCCAGCAGCGTTCACATATTTTGGAAACTAGTGGGAATTATTCATTATTAAACTAATTTATGTATTTCTTGTTTTAGAGACAGGACATGAACATGAAAAAGCATTTGTATCCTAAAATGTTTTAGAGTAATAAAAACAAAGACAACTTTTGTTATCTTTTCAAAAAAAAAGGAAGTTTAACAAATTAACATATTTCTTAATAACAGGTCAACTAGACCACTTAATATTCACATAGTTTCCAATAGCAATTAAAAGCAACTAAATTAGTACCAAACTGAGCACCATGACACAAATACCTAGCAGCAACTGTTACAAAGAGAATGCTGAAAGATCCCCAATCTGGATTACTGTGTGTATCCTGGAACTGTAGAGAATGAGTATTTAGCTGGTCAATAAGCAAGCTAACAGTTGGAACCAAAGTCAATCAGATGTAGCAAACACATTTAAAATGCCGTGGGTAGGCAGTAAATCAAAAAGGAGGCTGATGATCATATAAGCAGGTACAGACAAGTGGAACACAGTGAAGCCAGCAGCAACATGGGATTAAGACAACTTAGGCATCCTGGAAAATGCTTTCTATGTGCTATTAATTCCAGATAAGGTAGAACAACATGTAATTGTGATCAGTGTCAAGAAGCAACAGGAAAATTCAAGAACGGTGACTTTTGGGCATGAAGAAAGAATGACACAGCTGAAAGTGATATTATATTACTGAGAGCACAGGAAATAGTCAGAGGCAGAGGAGGGAGGAGAGAAAGATGGAGCAGCTGTCGCCATTACAAGATTAACACAGGTTTTTGTGCAGTCAAAATCTCTTAAGCTGTGTGTACAAAGATGTCTGACTAAATAGTGACTAAGGCATTAGCTCGCCATTATTTCTCTTTTCACTGCCGGTATCTTTTTAAAATCACACAACTAGTCTTTGCAAAACCTGTCCTCAGCTCCGAGTTATGATTCAAAATTGCTTTTTTGATCAGTGTATTCAATTAGGCATAGCCAAGTGTTGGAAGGCTTTCACTTGGGCAGTCTGAGAATCCCATCGTTGCTTTTTGCAGTTGATGTGGTTCTGTTGGCTTCATTAGGTGGTGGCCTCCAGCTCACACTGGAGCAGTTTGCAGCTGAATGTGACCCTACAGGTCAGAGATGAGTTACTGCCCCAAGTGGAGGAGTTTAAGTATCTTGGGGTCTTGTTCATGAGTCAGGGGAGAAGGGAGTGGGAGATCAACAGACAGATTGATGCTGTGACTGCAGTGATGTGGACCTTGTACCACTCCGTCATGGTGAAGGGAAAGCTGAGTGTAAAAGCTGAGCTCTCGATTTATCGGTCAGTGTACGTCCCTGCCCTCACCAATGGTCACCAGCTTTGGGTAGTGACCAAAAGAAAAAGATTGGGGATACTATTAGTGGAAATGAGCTTTCACTGAAGGGAGGCTGGCTTCTCCCTTGAGAGGAGTTTGGCCATCCACGAGGGGCTCAGAGTACAGCCGCTAGTCCTCCACATCGAAAGGAGCCAGTTGAGGTGGTTCGGGGCATCTAATGAAAATGCCTCATGGGCACCTCCTGGATGAGGTTTTTCCATGCATGTCCCACTGGAAGGAGGCCCCAGGGCAGAACCAGGACATGCTGGAGTGATTATATCTCTGGTGCTGGTCTAGGAACAAATAGAGGTGGTGGCTGGGGAGAGGGAGGTCTGGGCTTCTCTGCTTAACCTGCTGCCCCTGTGACTCAGCCCCAGATAGGCAGAATAGATGGATGGTAGGATGGATAAATGTTAAAAAGTCAAAATGTTAAAAAATTTCGGCACTACGTTGAAAGCATGCTAAACAGAAAAGATGTATATATTTACTGCCAGAATACCATTGTCTTACTGTACTTTGCCTGCCTGCATTTTTTCCTGTTAAGGAAATTGGAAAAGATAATATGGAGATAAACGGTTTCGCAAATAAAAATGAAGCTGTCGTCTGAGTGTAAGTTGTCCCACTGGACCTAAAAAAAAAAAAATCTTTCTCCTTTCTTTGCTACAAAACAAGCTAAAACTTTTCAAAATATTTAAAGCTGGGTGTCTTAACTATACCATGAACCTCGTGGGTACACTTAATTGTGCATGAAGGAATCCTGTAAGTGTTTGACCACTGCATTTTCATGTCTTGATATAACTCAAATCTAGTCTTCTTTGAAATATAATCAGCTGAGTTTCATACACCCATCACTGTATACACACATGCACATACACAATGACACACACACACACACACCAGGAATGTACTTCTTAGATTGCTATTAATATTACAGACATTGCATATTGTACAATTAGTACCATAGCTCTAAATGTCAAGGGAAGGAAGGCGTGTAATCAATTCCCCCAGGTTAAACAAGCTCACTAGTTAGGCATCTGATTCACTGCTGCCTGTGACAGAGAATGATGGGTTGGATGTTCAGACAACAGCCCATTCCCTGCAGCAGTAGGTCTAACATCATCTTGTTTTTGTGTCGGTGGGCAGAGCAGGGCGATTTAACAGCATATTGCCACTGTTCTATTGAGTATTGCAAGGTAATAATTTCTACCCCTGTATTATGTTTCTCTGTTACATTTTCCCGTCTGTCTCTCTTGCTCTCTCTCTCCCTCCAAAGTGTGTCTCTCACTTTCATTTTTTTCTCTGCCTATTTGATAATGACACAAGGCTGAGGCCCTGCCGCAGGGGGGATTAGACAGAGTTACAAATCAAAGTGGGTTAATCGGCTAGCCTACCATTTTTGCAGGCATCTCTCGGCTCAGTGGTCCCACTACTCGATTTGTTTGTGTCACTTTAGTGTTTGTGTCACTGTAGTGTTGGCACAAACTTTCATTTTTAGTTTGTTTCTTTATCACAACATATTTCTTTTAAACTTTTTATGGAATCACCTTTAGAGAGACAAATTAGGAGTGACAGTACAATCAACCATTCACTTTCAGAAAATAAATCCAAGATGGCCTGTGTGATTGCATAGAAAGTCAGTTAAAGAAGACACTTCTGGTGATTCTCCTGCTCTGATTCACTGCCTGGACACTGCTGTTTGATTTTTTTGGTTTGCAGCAGAAAACTCTCCACACCAGGCGTTATCCTCCATATGAAGATTGGGTCACATTCAGAACTCTTTGCACAAGTTTGAAATCCATGTTTTAATCACAAATGCAAGTTCAGTCCTGAACTTCATAGGAGAAAATGTGCTGAGTTGTAGAACCCTTTTTATTCAAACCCCACATACTAATAAAAACTGTTAAGTAAGACAGTCAGCACAATGTGGAAGGGACTGGACTAGGACACAAACATGTCTAATCTCAGATTCCTCAAAACTAGTGTTATTTTATCCAAAGACGCTGCATCTATATAATCACTTAATTCTCAGTGTTAATCAGTTGTAAATGTTTAGTGACGGCTATGTGCCTTTGATTGAAACATATTTTTTTAGCCATATGTCATCATTGCTGGATGCCAGGTGACTATTTACACATTAAAGATGATAAGTTATCTCTCTGACACTCACAGTTTACTGTGCACACATTTATCTTTAAAGCTGAGAGCTGCCCAGTATGTTGTGTCACTGAACTTGTGTTCAGCGAAGACAGATGCATATAATACTCGCTGTCAACATTCTCTGTTGTTCAGAGAAAGAGCCACATTTGGGTGCACTTTCCATTTTCTCAATAGGAAGGGCACGAGTCGAATCACGGTCAACTCTGCGTGTTCAAAATATGAGTGCGAGTGTGTAAGCATCGCTGTTGAGTGTTGTGTACCATGGATAACACTCACCACTGCGTGGGATCTATTTTTAGGTTGTTAATCAAATAACATGTTCTGACTGACACACTCAGTATGATATCCCACGAAGTGTGAGTGCAGGGAGATTGCTTCATTTTGGCTCATCCCACCACTGTGACCTACCAGAGGTCAAAATGATGTGTGTGAGAGTGCAGATGCAAGTCTTTGCTTTAGTACCTGTTGTCAAACAACAAACTAGTTCCGTACAGTATGTTCCAGATGCAATGGGTGCCAGACATATTTTGAGAGATTTACTTCTCTTTATTTGTATTTGTTTGTGTTAAATGCATGTCAAAATTCGGACGAGAGGAAAGGGTAAAAACATTTTTTTATGAAGCGTTTATTATTATAAACAAGAACAATACTGACACAGAAAGATGCCTTAATTGCCCAGGGGGACAATATGACACAGCATAGCCACTTGCTTTGGTACAGTATTTGTACACAGGTAAACATCTCACTAGGGCAACATTTTAGAGTAATATGAAGGTTACAGGTTATAAAAGTCAGATGACATTTATAGCCATAGACTCTAATAATATGCAATATACAGTTGCAGTTTGTTTGTTTGTTTTTGTTTTCCTTTGGTTTTTTTGTAATTCTGTAATGACTGATTAATTAAAGCCAGTTAAGCATGGGTGGTTGATCTACTCTGTGTAACTCATGCTGCAGACTTAACCTGCACTACTGCAGGTAATGTTTGAGATAAAGGATTAGCAGTTACAAAATCACCTTCTACTGACAATCAGTGCTCAGGAAAATAGTATAACCATATATGGAAGATCCCTTGTCTCCCAGTGATAGGACAGCAGTAGGGACTCAAATTTTTTAAGTGTTAAAGGTCTTGTTTTTTCTCCCCGATTAGCAATATGTAATGATTTGTAAGATGGACATAGTGAACACTAACAACTACATTTGACCAAAACACAATTGAAAACTGTTGATTATAACACACAGCCCTGAAATGTTGTTATCTAAGGTAAACAATGATTTGACAGGCTACACTTACCACATCAGCCAAAACACTTGAGTTGAATCGCATAAAGACGAGGAAAATGACACAATTATTTTCCACTCTCAGTGTATCGTTAGGTGTTGATATTATTCACACACATTACAATACAGTGTGTGCAAAACCGTGGCTGCTATGAGATACAGTGGTTTAATTCTAAAACAGGATAAGTGTTTGTATATGCTGACTTTTAATCCAAATTAATAGGCAAGCTAAGTCTACATTTGATAACCACCTTAGTACGACCACATTGCCGGATTGCTAGCATTAAGATAAGTGATCCCAGATAAGGAAAGGTTATCCTTGGTGTGGTGATTTTGCTTTATAGTAAAACTGCCTCAAAATTTTTCAATAATGCTGCTTTTTTTTGTTCCTATTATCAGAGAATAATGATCCAATCAATGACACCTGTTTAAATACAACAGTAACACTTACTGGGGTGCTGCATTAGGAGTCTAAATCGAATTGCTGTTTCATTAAAATTATTTCATTTTAGCAACCAACTGAGAATTTTGTCAGTTACAATAGCTGTAATGTATAAAAAGGCAAATGAGAAAGCTATTTGGAAGCTTCTTGACGCTAATCATTTCATAAATCCTACATGAGGCCAGCAGTTACAAAGTTACAATGTTTTTTTTCCTTTGCGTATATGCTTGTGTGTATATTTTTTCTTCCTTCTCTGATTGAACAGATTTATTAACATGGCTGTGGCCGTTTATCTTTTTTTACTGTTGGTCACATGATTTGCTTCATGTCTGTCACTAACATAGATTTTTACATTGTGTGGAAGCTCATGATACTAGCTGTCAATGGAGCACAGGACTATATTCTGCTTTCTCGCAGCTTGTCAAAATACAAGAAGCTGATAATGGCCTGGCAGGAGAACCAGGAGGTGTGGATTGGTTTTCACAGCAGTTGAACATGACGCAGAGTTGATAATGGGATAGCGTTGAGCAGTATAATGCAGCAGTAGCGCTTGGCCTAAAGGATATGTTTGCTCTCATGTCTGTCTTATGGGAAGGCATTTTAGCATTGTTACTTTTACGCAAGTTACAGGTTTAGTTTAAATTTAATGGCCTTTTTTCAGTCCCCAAAAAACCCCAGAACACATCAATTACATGCTTATTGATCATAGTCTTAGGTATGGGCTTGTTTGATTTTTCTGTGGTTGCCTGTTGTGCCATTAAAGGAAGTTTTATATCCAGCACCTGTGTTGAATATGAATCATGAAACAATTTCCATCTTATTCAACCTTGTATAGACAGCTGTGATAAAGTATGAGATGAGTCTTTTGAAGTGCTTTACCATTTATTACTACAGATTCTCCCTTTTGTACTTCTCTCTCTAACTGTGATTTGTGTTTATGCATGTATACTATAATAACAAAATTTCCTAAGTTCAATTGAGTTAACAACAACAGGTAATTTATGTTACAAATCAAAGTAACTGTTGGGGTTTTCCCTATGAAAATCAGTCAAGCAAACACCTTAGAGCAAGTATTGGCGACAATAGGAAGGAACAAGAAACCTCTGGGAGAAACGCTATCAGGGGTGACATTCTGCAATGACCAGTTGGGAGATCATGAGAAAGGGAGAAAAAAAAAAAGCTTGGGAAGAATGGACAAAACAAATACACTTTCTATTGCAATATTAACAGTTTATTAATTGATAAGTGGTGGTACAACTTGATAGCCAGAAGAAAGTACTGTACTTTTTGCCATTCCCGTATATGAAATGAGGTTTGGTTTCTGCACATTGTGATGGCTTCAAAAGCTCATCAGACCTTTGGGAATTTGTGAGAACCCTGTCAAAGTTACGACTGTAGATACAAAGAAAGAATTATCGACCAATAGTTGGATAAGAATCAAATGGCCCCTAGCAACAGGACAGATACCACATACTCGCGAAACACCTCCCACTGAACACTCGAGTTCACCAAACAAATATTGACCAGTTGGGCAAACTCTCATGCACCGTAAAGTATCCTTGAGAGGGTAAGGAGGCGGTCCAGGGTCCCATGACCCTGATGAAAACCGCATTGTTCCTCCTGTATTTGAGGTTCAACTAATGGACAGACTCTTTTCCAGCACCATGGTGTAGACTTTCCCGGGGAGGCTGAGGAGTATGATCCACCTCCAGTTGGAGCTTTTCGATCCCCCTTTCTAAAGATGGGAAGCACCTGCCCTATTCTGCTAATCCAGAGGTACTGCTACTGATCTCCACCAAACATTGTAGAGATGTCGCCAAAAGTTGATTCTGTACATGTAGCATTTTCAGTGGGAGACAAGGCTGAGAAAATGTGGTTAACCCAGTTGGACATTTGTCAAAGCTGGGAAGGCACCTAAAGAAAGAAAGGGGAGAAGACTAACTGCTCTGCCTAAGCAAAAACCCGTAGCGGACACTCTTTCAAGGATGAGGATGTACATATCCTGGACAGGGAAGAGCACTGACTTGAGCAGGGAGTCAAGGAGGCCATTTATGTGAAAAGGTAAAGACCATCTCTCAATCAAGGAGGGGGCCATAGGGTACATCTTTTTCCATCTTACAGTGCTGTGATTGCAGCCATTCCCCAACTCTGTGAATGGTACTCATGGCCATTGATCAGTGGTCTGTGATCAGTGGGTCTTTTTCAGTGGCCTTTCCAACTTCCTCCCACAGCTGAGATTTTGCTTCAGCCGCCACCCAAGCCATGTTGTGCTTAACCTGTTGGTATTGATTGGCTGCCTATGAATTCCAAAAGCTAACCTAGATGGATAGGACTCCTCCTTCAACCTGATGGCTCTGTTCATCTTTGATGTGTACCGTCTGGTTCAGGGGTTGTAACCATAACATGCACCAACCACCTTGCGGCCGCAGGTCCGTTCAGCAGCTTCAGCAAAGATTCAAGATTCTTTATTCGTCACATGCATAGTTATACAAGTACAACATGCAATGAAATGTAAACTGACACACTCCTTGACTGTGCAAAAAGGGTAGGGGAGAAGAAGAACATTATATATTATATTATATTTAATATATAATGTGCTAAACATGGAAACAGGAAGTGCTAAACATGGTCCATTTGGACTCAATGTCCCGAGTTGCCCTCGGAATGCTGTCGAACCTCTCCCAGAGGTGGGAGTTCTAGATCTCACAGATGGGGGGGCTTCTGCCAGGTGTTCTCAGCGCACCCTCGCTATACATTTAGTCACCCCAGGTCTGTCCAGTATCCTCCCCTGCCACGTGATCCAACTCATGACCAGGTGGTGATCAGTTGACAGCTTAGCACCTCTCTTCACCCGAGTTTCCAGAATATACAGCAGATCTGATGATACAATTATAAAATCAATTATCGACCTGCGACCTAGGATGTCCTGGTGCTACGTATACTCATGGACACCCTTATGTTCGAATATGATATTTGTTATAGACAAATATCATGGTTTGCACAGAAGTCCAGTAACAAAACACAGCTTGGGTTCAGATCTTGCATGCCATTCCTCCTAATCACCCCCTTCTAGGTCTCACTGTCATTGCCCAGATGAGCTTTGAAGTCTCCCAGTTAGACAACAGAGTCCCCAGGTGGAGTACTTTAAAGCACCCCACCCAGGGACTCCAAGAAGGCTACTCTAAACTGTTGTTTATTGCATAAGTACAGATGACAGCCAGGACCTATTCCCCAAACTGAAAGCGCAGCAACAAATGTTCTGGTCCACAAGGAAAAACTCCAACATACAGGCAGCAAACTGAGGGGATGCTAAGATACCCCACTGCAAAGGTCTGTGTAGCACACATATTGAACACATTACTGTAGTCTGGACTATACCTCTAGAATAAAGAGTCTTGAAAGAGTTTTTATTTTTATTTATTCTTGAATATATTCAAGTATGAAGCTGATATAAATATAAATAAATATAAAATAAATGGTGATGGAGAACTGTTGATTTGCATGAGAAAGAGGGTTCCCCATCAGACAGATCAAACCACACAAAGATAATCAGCCTTTTGGAGTTGCCATGTAAGACCTCAAATCCTAACCAAACAGACATGATCTCAAGGGACTCGGTCACATTGGACATTCTAAGAATATGGCTGCACTAACACAGCTCTGTGAAAACGGATTGTCCTATAGCCATCTGGAATAGACGTGACTGAAATTTCAGATTATAAGTTGATGATTAAGTTAATGTTGCCAAAGGAGCTTTTATTATTAATTAAATATTAAAGTTTAATGTTTTTTGAATGCCTAATTGGTGTGTTAGTAAATGCACACAAGTCTAAGAAACTTGCCTGTTACTTTCTTTTGTGTACTTTTTGAAACAGATACTTAAAAAAAATTAAATGGAAGGCAAAAAGTGAACACATTTTGAATTGTATTTTTTCCCATTTAATAATAAAATTAAAGTTTGCATCATGCTTAAACTCAGTTGAAGAGGTCAGTGAGAGTGGCTTGTAAACAAGTAACACAGGGGTGATAAGTTCTGACGCAGATGAATATGCTTGTTTGGTACAGCACTTTGTTGTTTGTATAGCACTTTGAACTTTAAGGCTTCTTGATGCCTGTATGAGATTATTAATATATACATTCATGATGCCAAATATAGTTCTCAAAACAATTCAAACTGACCTATTTGCTCAGAATCTCTCACAGACTTCCATATATAGATTTGCAGCTCCATAAAGAGTTACATTACATTTAGCCAGTTTCAGTGAAAGCAATGAGAGTTCAAGTATGTAGGCCATCTGTTTCAAATCATTACTTGCTTGTACTTAAAATGGCTTTGCACCTATCATTCAACTTTATGCCCTTCACATCACTGATATTTTTTATGTTTTTGGGAGTGTTGTCAAGCAGGATAGAATTATTTTTCACAATAATATATTTCTAGTGTTATCCTTGTATGTCATTGCCCCACATACACATACATACATTCTGGCACTAACACCCCTAAAGCACCCCTGTGTGTGTTGTAGGTCAGTCCAGCTGTGAGGAAATATTGCTTCTTCAAGGGTATCCTAGCTCAAGGAGATACTGTATTCAGACCATCAAATCTGAAGTCACAAAACTATGTGCATGAAAAAAGAAAGAGACATTTGCTCTGAGCTACATAGGTAAACTGGATTTGTGGCTCATATATATCTAATCGTTTTTTTTTTTATGCTCACTGTGGATCTATATTTGCCATCGATCCACAGATGTCTATATACTGTATTATCTCACTGTTGACAATGTGTATGTGTGCTGTGTACTTCTTGTTACACTGTTTGAATAGCAAACAGGTTCTTCCTCAGTTCCCCAAACGTGCATAATGCATGAGATGCAGGAGTCCAGTAGATGAGCGTATTCTATGGGAATTGTATATGTGCTGTAGTAAAAAGATAGATGTAAGGAGCCTTAGCAGCATCTGAAAGGCAGAATATTTGAAATTAGTATATGCA
>VUQR01023431.1:29264-43249 GCA_015108515.1 Hemichromis elongatus | reverse complement strand
CAGTGACTGGCAATCTAAAACCTATTTGTCTTTATTAGGTTCTAACTGCATCAGGGATTTGTGGTACTCCCCAATCAGCACTTATTAATAATAGTATGCGAACTGTTATACTAATATGTAAAAAAAAAATGTAGCAATTGACTGGCTCTGGTCATTAGCCTTGAAATATAAATCTGAATAAAGAAGATCATGAAAGATTTTCTGACTTTGGAAAAAGGTAATCAGTCGCTGCATTTAGTAGCTTTTTTAGAAATTTTATTCACATCACACAATCAGACTTCACTAGTTTAAATTTATTTTGTAATATCTTTTTTTGAAACTCTAGAAAAATATTTTTTTCCATCCCATTTCAGGAAGGAAAAGTTCTTCTCCTCTTCATCGTCTTCCTTTAAAGGAAACAATCTGAACATGTTAGCTTTTTATGCACTCCACTGTCTATTTACATTCAATACACACCTTTATCATGACTGCATTATTAACATAAAACCACTCCTTTTAAATCACCATATATTACAGTCTTATGTCTATTTTTGCTATCTCACAACTACACGAAGGCATTTTTAGCAATAGAGACAGACAAGAAAAAGTAAAATAAAATGTACTAATCCTTTAAAGGTAAACTGTAGTAAAATAGCCTAAATAAAGAGCTTTTAAATAGTCATGTTAAATAGAGGGGTCTCTGTAACAGTGATCCTTGTTGCTCCTCAGATATCCAAACTAAAATCTCTAAAGTGACGCCAAAATAAAGAAAAACAAATCTGCTTCTGAAAATATCTACTGTGACATGACGTTCACTCACTGTCATGGAGATACGGATTGATGTTTGACTGAATGTTTAATGCACTTGTCGAGCTCTTTGATTATTGCCTTGTCAGAGCTCTATAACCTCACACTCGACCTCAGTTTCTATGATCTGTGCTGCACACTCTGAACTCAAACAAGGCTTGTTTGTGTCTGCCTCATCTTCCTCCTCTTCTTCTCCTCCCTCAACCTCGTCCTTTACTTCACTAGAGTAATGCAGCTCTGCTTCAGCTGTCTTAAACACCTCGCTCTCCTCGGTTTTTTGCTCCGCCTCTGGACCACACGCTGTTTCCTCCGCCTCGTTTTCATCTGCTCCAATAACAGTGTCTCCAGAGCCGTGGCTGCTGGTGCTGCTGCAGGACAACGTGTCTTCCTCTGTGTCTCCTCGTACCTCTTTGTGATTATGCTGAATGTCTCCCACCTCTGCACACTCATCTGAATCCTTCTGTTGCTCGACTTCATCAAAAGCGACCTTTTCAGAGGTCGTGTCTGCTGCCACGTTCTCGCTTACGTTGTCTGGATCCCACAACTCGGTCACCTCTTCCTCTTCATTCTCGGAGTCAGGTGCTGTGTGCTTTCTAATGCGATTTACCACATCCCACAGCGATTTTGGATACTGTAACGCTTGTTTGTGTGCCTCAGTTTGGAGCAAGTCAGGGGAGAGAGTCAAAGATTCCTCTTCATAAGGAGGAGTAGAGCTGGGAGGCAGGACAGTGGGTGATTCAGAGAAAGAGGAGGGTGAAGCCTCTGGGGAAAGTGGTGGGGGGAGAGTTTCTGGGATGCCAACAGCGCACTCACACTCAAATGTTGGCTGTGAAGGAGAGGGAAGCTGAGGGAGGAAGAGCTCATCTAAAGGTGACAGAAACACCTCGCAGTCTGCAGCCAAGAGCGGAGAAGAATTAGACAGATCAGTCTGTGGGTCAATGTCCTGCAAAATTTCAATCTCTGTTTCGCTTTGAGTGTTTGAAAAGTTGTTTTTGCGCAATGTTTGTTCCCTAATGTCAACAGGAAGTTCATCTAAGTTTGTCTGTAACTCATTTTCAGTCATGTGACTCTCTTTTCTACAAAAATCTTTCCCATCCTGGCCGCAATCAAGCTGTTGTTGAAGGATTTTGGCCTCTGTTTGATCTGTATTTTCCTCACTTTTTTCACCTACTTCAGATGACTCTACTGGAAGGCCTTCTTCAGGTTGTTCTTCACTCACATGACTCTCCTTTAAGCACAAAGCAACCTCAGTTTGGCCACTTTGCTGCAAAATGTTGACATCTTTTTCTTCCAAAGACCTGATCGACTCCTCATCAGCTCCATTATTGTGTTGCTCGTCACTGAAGCAGACAGCATCGTCCATTTGACCACATTCATACTGTTCCTGTTCCTGAGCCATCTCTGGCTCATTAATGAGCTCACTTTGAGTTACGTGGAATGTTTGTGCCTCCTCCTCAGGGCCAGATGTTTCTTCAGCTGGTTGATCCATTAAAACAAGAGGAGGAGGAAGACATGGGGAATCTGCGTGGGGACTGGATAGTGAGGAAGACTCACCATCCATTAAAGAAGATGGCATCTGTTGTGAAGAAGGGGATGAGGTTGCAGGAGGAAATGTGAGGTCTGCAGTATTAAGAGCAACCAACTCAGGATCAGGTTCTTCCGCTGTGTTTGACTCTAAGATATTTGAGGGAGAATGATGATCAGAAGATATTAGTGAAAAAGAGTCAGAGGGGTCAGGAGGCTGAGAGTAAGTCTCACGAGGTCGATCATCTTCCCGGCCATGTTCACTTGTATCCTTTTCATCAGTGGATTCAAGCAGAGCATCCTCAGTCTTTTCAGTTTTACTCAAAGTTATGTTGCCTGTTTCGAGTGGGGCATCAGTGTCACTCCCGTCATGGCTGTCTGATGTTTGGTACTGAGATCCTACAAAGTCAACACCATCTTCACTTGCCACCTGATCTCTGGAGTCATTGTGGTCTTTTAAACACACGTTGTCCTTGGTTTGGTGATCCTCTAAGTGATTCTGAGACGGTTCATCTTCTGCTGCATCCTCTTCAGTATCTGTTTTAAGTGGAGAAGGTTCACCCTCCTCAACCCGCTCTTCTGCAGATGACTTAACCACTGACATGACAGCTTCAGGTTCAGTGAGGCAGTCGTGTAGAGGGATCCCTAGTATTCGTTCTGCACGCACCTCTAAGGTTTCTCTTTCAGAAACCTGAGATGACAGTAAGCAGGGCAAAGAGATTTCCCTTTCTTGTTTGCGTTCCTCTTCCTCCAAAAGGGTTGAGTCCACATCAGTCTCAGGTTTTTCATTCTTGCAGGAAGAGGGTTCTTCTGTGCTCTCATCAGTCGTGACATCTTGATTTAGCTGACAGTTTAGTTCAGGAGAAATAATCCCTTGAGCATCGTGCTGACTCTCTTCAGCATGTGCTGTGGTGCTTAAAAAGTGAACACGTTCTTTCATAGGCGAAGGAATCTGTTCCATTTTGACAACAACGCAGGTTGTGTTGATAACCAGCAGGCTTTCACTGTCCTCAGCGTCCTCCTGGATGTCCAGCTTTCTTACTTCAGTATCTACTGGAGGACTGCTTACATTAACACAATCGTCTGACAATTTATCGTCGCTGTTTCCTTTCAAGCAGCATGTGGGGGGACTCTCAGTTTCAACTCTGCTTGTAAAACTAGGCTCCCTCCATAAAGGATATTTTACTGACACTGGCTGTGCTGACTGACCTCCCTGTCTGCAAACATCATTTGCATTTTCTTTTTGGGGGGGAACAACATCGGCCTCTACTTTCTTTTCTTGATTATCTTCAACCATTTCCTTCTCTGTGCAGGGTGGCGTCTCCATCTGTTTTCTCCCACCACTGTCATCTGACTGCTCTGTGAGAGTTGGTGATTTGAAGTCCACTTCGTCTGAAAGCTTTTGATTAGCCTCAGCCGTGGCTCCCAGAGGTTTAGAAGCCTCTCTTATGTCTGTGGGTTGAATGTTTGTTTTGGAGGCGCAAACGGGCAGAGATGGGGTCTCAGTGGGGCCGGCTATTCGTGAAACCAGGCAGAATATTGTCATCCCTCCTGTCTTTTTGCTTAACCTGAATTTTCTTCCTTCAATGACCTTTGAGGAGGTTTCTCTGTTTATTTCTGAATTCTGAAACACATGTGGATGTTGCAGAGGCAGTGTACCGTCATTATGAATGTGTGTCTGCTGGACGCTGATGGGGAAAACCGCCTGTATAGCATCTGCTTCAAATCTTTGGCGTTTCCATCCTTCAAACTTTGGACAAATTTTACTTTCACCCGAACTTGTCAGTTCTTCTTTCCCTCCCTTGCTCTTATCTTGCAACTCTGTAGACACATGCTGCTTTCTGCATGTTGGCTGCAAGTAGCAGTGCTGCTTCTTGGTGTCCTGCTCCCAGACGGTGTCACCGCTGTTTGTCACAGGTGAACTTTTATGTGGGCTGTTGTAGGGAGGAGGAGCAATATAGCCAGGAGGTTGGTTGAATATCCTCCTTTGGTAGCTTGCATTTTCCTTCATGTCCATCATGTTGCTTGCGTCAGGGGCGGGAGCTTGTGATGGGTAGTAGTAGGTGTGAGTTTGTCGTCTGCCTCCTCTGTCCCACAGTCCAGGTTGTCTGACATGTTGGGGATCCGAAACTTCCCTGGTGCTCTCCACCTGTCCCTGTGAGGCTCCCCTTAATTCTGCTTCTATACGCCTCCTTCTTGGCAGGGAGTGACTGTAGCGAGCCGCCCAGGCCTCCAGCTCTCGATAACTGCTGTCGCTCCTCTTGGCAGAAACTTCTCTGTTGTAACGGACAGGGATACAGGCGTCCCACCTCCTCTGCCACCCTTCCCTTATAAATCCTCTCTCGTGATCCCTCACGGGTCGATGGGCTGCTTTCCACTCTCTGTCTCTAGCTTCTTGGAGCTGGTACTCTCCCAGATCTTGGTGGTGCTGAGTGTGGCGCCCCAGAATGAAAGGGAAATGGGAGGAAGAAGAAGGGACAGTGAGCTCTGGGTCCATCCAGTTGGTGTACTCATGTAGAGCTCCTGCTGTTCTTGATCCTGGTACAGTCCAGTATGTAGACTCCCTGCTTTGATCCTGCTGCTCACCATAGTACAGTGGATAATGGGCTGGCTGATGTCTGTCGTGATAGCTGGGAGCAGAAAAGTAGAGAAATGTGGACAAAATATAGCAAGATGATATAATTTCACGGGCTATTTTAAATTTAATCTATAAGGTTGCATTTAATAGATAACACAAAACTTTCTGTAGCATCATGTGGAACAATATTTCCATCTTTTCAGAGCTTTTTGCAGAGTGTAGGAGGTAGTGAAGAGCTGGATAATCTTGCAGAGAGCAGGCAAGGCAAATACTTTTTGTCAGCCAGCAGTTAGTTATCATTTTTGTGCACCTTAAGTGTAAATTTGCCAAACAAGCAAAGAGCAAGCTCAGAGCTCAAAGCAATTTTCATAGCATTCAACTCACTTGTGTGTACAGTTTCTCCCAGGAACAGTACCATATTTGGAGTACAGATGGGACTTCCCCTGATTCTCAGGCCAGAACTCCATCATTTAGTCTCATCCACAGATCTAAAGCATGAAACTTAAATAAAAAAAAATACTTAAAAATATATTTCATGCATTTATTTAAATGAAATGATTAAAATCATGTAAACAAGTACCTTCAGCAACTGTTTTGAAGTTCTTGTCCCGGCTGCTCATGAAGTGACACAAGGTCTAATGAAGTACAAACAGGACAAATTGTTTTAAGAGGACAGTGGTTACCAGCACCCCTCCCACTCTTCTACCACACACACACAAACACACACATTAACTCCACTGCCACTGAAAGTCCGCCTCTTTTCATCCAGCCAACATGCAGTTTAAATACCACTGAGGAAGTTTTTAATCAGCTGCTTTAGAAGAACTAGAACCTCTGCTTTATCATTTTCTCTTTAAACTCACTCAAATTTAAGGGGCAGGCAAAGTTTGAGTTACAATTTTGAAAAGTGTATTTAACTAACATGTATTTGGGTGTAAAGCTGGAATAATGGCTTGTAAAATTGAATGCTATTGCCTCTCAAATTGAATACAAGCATCAGGTTAAAATACATTTAATATTTCTTTACCTTATTAACAGTGACTGACTGATAACCGCCAAATCAGTGCAGACATATAGGAGCTCCATCTACTTTTAATGAAAAATGAGGAGGGCAATAAAAGTTCTCATGGACTAATTCAGATCTTATGAAGATAGCACATTTTCTAATCCATCTCTACATCATCACTTCCTTGCAGCACGCAGGTTTCTTGCAACAGTGAATATCAACCAAACCCAGCTATGTGCACAGTCGCGTGGGAGGTGCTGGAGCGTGATGGTGAGCAGACTCTGCATGGAGATAGGGATCTGTTGTTTTGTCGGCTGAATTGTGGCGCAGGGTGGGACGGGCAGCCGTTGGGTCGTCTCCCTTTCTCTGAAACTCTCCAGCGTAACAAACAGGCTTTCCTTTCCTGAACAGAAAATCTGTACATCAGCAGAGTGCAGCAGGGAGGGGATGAAAGACGGGCAGACAGCAGGCTGCGGGAAGGGCGGGCTTTTGGTGTTGACAGAATAGCTTGGAGTGAGGTTTATTTTGGATTTTAGAGAATTCAATAAACCCAATATTGCATTTATTGTCACCAATCATATATCACATGGTGAATGCTTCTTTTTTGCAACAAAAAAAGATGGGATCCAAAAATAAAAAGACTGTAATAATATAATTACTGCAAATGGTCTGGGTCCTGTTGTTATTCTGTTATTTTTTTTTATATAAAAATTACACAGAAAACATGTTAATAGTTATCAAAATGACTGTAAGATACCAACAACATCAAACTAGACAATCATCTGAGCTCAGCCTGTCAGCTATGAACAGGAAACTGATGCTTCATGTTGCATAAGGTCACCAAACTGGACAATAGAAGATTCTAAGATTGGTCTGATGTGTCCTGATTTGTTTGTTGCTTTTGGAGATTTTAAGGAGGTATATGTTTTTTATCCACTGCACTGGGAAAGATGGGTGTGATAGCTGGTTTACCTTTTTTGACTGCTCTGTTATAACCACACGGAATAGTCATGACTAAATCTGTAACTAATAAAATGAAAGATTTGCAAAGAACAAAAATCTAAAGTTTAATGACAATTTAACCATTCAATACATATATTCAAACCTTTAATTACCAAAATGTCTCATGGAATGAACTACTCTGGCAGAAGGTTTTAATCAATCATCAATTCAGGTCCATCACTAATAGTGAGCACTATATAAAAAATAGTTTTCAGGGCTTTTAAATCTGTGACTGTTTTCAGAGTGAAGATGCTGCTGTGCACCCTGTACTGACAACATGAACCCGTGAGACATCAAAGTGTTTTCCAAACAGAGGATAGTCAGAAATATGGAAAACAAATATGAACTTTTGAAATAATTTGGGTGGAACAGTTCAGGAAATGCAGCATCAAAGTCATCTTGGTGGTGCTAAAAGAAGGTGATAAAGGAAGAACTGTAACTTCAGACCTGACCTCCATCTCACTGAAAACATGGCGAAAACTCTTCAGTCCAATGACTGAATTTCCATTCTGACAAAGGTAGACTTATATAAAATCATGCTGTTTTGTCCTGCATTCATAGTGTTGATATGTCTGTGCTTGTACGTCATTTTCATTTTTTTTCCAAATCTCAAAAATCACATGACACATTCTGAATACATTTACTTTTATTTAAAGACAAATGATGTGTGTAACAGTTTAGAAATAAATAAAAATAATGTAATTACATTTAAATTCAGATGAAATAGCTTTTTTAGGTGCGACAGTAGTAGGAAGTGAGACTTAAAATAATTTAAATAACAGACATGAACAAATAATTTTATTTATTTCTAAATAGGAACCTGATCCATAACTGGACTCAGCACAGTTGTAGCAGCAGGCCGCCCCTCCTGTCATGACTCGCCTGTTCTTAAAGACGCCCTGTAGATATTATTGTTTTGTTTGTCATCTCGGTGCACAAGCTCCACATTGAATCTGCTTGATAGATGCTCCTCATAGAAAGCTGCCGTTTCATGCTCGTCTCGCATTTTGGATGAGAGATAAGCCACGGCTCCTTTACTGCACAGATGAGCTAGTGTCTCCACTAGCAGGGGATATGTCTCTGGCAGGTAAATGATATCAGCACAGAGCACCAGGTCCCAGTCAGAGGAGAAGTTCATGTGATCCTCACCCCAGGACAGAGGGAGGACAGTGGGTGGGAGAAAAGGCCAGCCGCTGGAAGGCTCATTAGCAGAGACGTTAGCATCAAGCTGTGGAAGAGCCAAAGGGAGGTCTGTGAGAGTCACCTCTGCCCCTGAAAAAAAAGGGATGAAAGTCTGATCCCACACGCTGCTGATCAAAGTCTCAAATTAGGATCAGAGGAAATTAAAGATATGAGCATGTGAAATAACACACACGAAACAAATCTTTTTTAACTATTTGTTTGTTGGAGTATTGTTCTGCTTTTTATTACAGGTATATGCTCTTATTACAAAGCAGAGCCTACTGCAGCCGTTTTATTGTTGAACCATCTGCATTGCGAAGCTTGTGCCTTTGAACAATGTGCAGTTGAGACCATTATGAATTATAACTCAGAATCTGAACTTGACATTCAGATAGGTGAGATTTAATCTATTGGCCTAGGAGTTTATTACATTTGTTTTGTTTTAATTTTCCACAATTTTTTATTATCATTTTGCACTGCCTTTTATTGTCTAGAAAGAAATTGTGAGAAAAACCCTTCCAACTGCCGAAACCCGGGATCGAACCAGGGACCTTTAGATCTTCAGTCTAACGCTCTCCCAACTGAGCTATTTCGGCGACGATATCGTTGAGGTTGACATTATCAATTCAGTTATGTTTCCTATAGCAGTAGCCGCTATATCTATTTACATATACAAAAAATAAACACGCGAGTGAGTGAACTTGATAGTGAACACCATATGGTTCAGAAACAGCTGCACATGTGTGGGGGTATGATGTGACACTGAGCCACGTGGAGACAGGAGCGCCATGGAAGAGAAATCCCACTCCAAGATAAATTGTATTTAACATTAGTTGCACGAGTTATTATACAAACTCTAAATTTACCCAAGCGAGCTGCTACAATACCGACCACACCGGTGCCTGCTCCCAGCTCTATGAGTCGCTTTCCCCTCAGCTCCACAGACTGATCCTCCAAGTAACGGCACAGGTGTAACGCCTGCGTGCGTACATACACACACACATAGATTTCATCACTGCAGAAAGCTTCATCTAAAGAAGCTCATCATCTACAGAAAGTGAGTGCCTGTCTGCTCCTTACAGCCTCCCAGACCGGTGCAGCCACGCCGAGGTCCGCACCGAACAGCTGTCTGATCTTCACCTCCTCTCCCATCAGCGTATACACAGACTCCAAAGAAAACGTTTCCGTGAACAGACAGTCATCCAAAGGAAACGGGTCGTCTTCGTCGTCGGTGTGAGACATGCTTATTGGTCTGTTATTGTTGATTATAAACACCGGATGTACTCGATCTGGGAGGGCAGCTGTTTTTAACTTCCGGTCAAGTAAAACCATTATCTAGCGAATGTTTTGTTTTTTCATAGACAGCATAAAATATTTTAATATTATATTTAAAAGTTTTTTTAGTATTAATGTTTAATATTTTAAAATAGAATATTTATTTATTGATGTCTTTCTAATTTATTTATCGTAACAAAAAATAGAAAAATAAAAAATAAAATCGGTAACTTCACAAAAAAGGTTAAAAAAAAGAAGTGTTTTTTTCATGTTGCATCAAGCTAGATGTAAGACTACGAGAGGCTTTTACTTTGAAATGTAACACGCATATGCCAAAAGCATTGCACGTCAGAGATTGCAGTCTGAAATGCAGCGGGTATAAAACAAACTTACATATATTCAAATTATACATTATTGTAGCTTTTAAATAGTGAAGTAATACTTTTTATTTTTTCAGTTATCAGTTATTTTATCAGTTATTACATGTCAGCTAGTCGAAGAAAAGTACATGCTGTTGACGGTGTCAGAGACTGCAGGGTTTTTGTTTATTTTGTTTCCTTTTCATTACGAAACATTCTTTAGTCACTGGTCTCAAGTAAAGCTATGGCTGGCATCCAACAGTTCTTTATAATATCAATTAATTCTTCTTTGGGCTGCTTTTTTTTTTAAGGCTCAGCACAGCAGATTATCTACCTCGATTTTACCCTATCCCAGTTATCCTTCTTTGCCACATCCATTTATCTTCCCTATAGATTGTCAAACATATCAACTATATAAAAATCTTTATCTTATTATATTTTGTTTTATTCAGCCAACTGTTGTTCTAGAATAAAAAAAAATACCAGCAATCACCAGTGCCATTCCCACTCAAACAAAACTATGGCATCAGATTCAAAATCCTGTGTTGTATCTCAAGTTATTGCAGTCACATCTCCAGAAAGCTCGACCCCTGAACTCGAGATCTGAGTGACAACTTAGGGGTAAAAAAGTGGAAAAATGGTTGGAAAATGTATTTGGTTGAAGTTTTTAACAGAGTTTAGATGTTTTTCAGTCCTGAAAATTTCATGTGGCTCAAAAAAAATAATTTGAATTGCACTAAATTTCAACCCATTCATCTGTACACTCCAGGATTTTAATAGCGTTCCACTAAATTGGTTTGTAAATACAGCGGTGCAGTTTTACTTGTATGCAAATGACCACTCGTATATTTCTTCTTATGACCTTTTATTGAATATCAAGACCAACAAAGAATGTCAAGATGCATAAGCACCATATACTGTTGAAGCGATAAAACTGCAGGGTAGTTAGTGTGCCCCCGATCTGCACTGATCATGGAAGTAAGTGTCTTCCTCATGGACAAGCACAAGTTCTGAAAATCATCCTGTAGGATTTCAGCCCACTCTTTAGTCAGTGCCACTCGGTGATGCTCCAGAGTCTGTCTGTAACACACAGGTATTCCATGTGGTCCAGGGACTCATTACCCTGCAGGAATGTTAATTTAGGATTAATTGGTTTTCTTCCCCCAAATTGTGTTTCGAGAGGCAAGACTACTCACAGTAATCAGTTGGGAATTCTCATCAAGCAAACCCTACACGCACATGGGAAAAGCTCTTCCAAAATTTGAGTGGCATATTATTAAAACCTTTGAGGATACTTTGGGCACCTGCATCTCTGGAATTTTAGTGGGAGGTCAAAATTTTTTAACGGCTTCATTAAATATGCTAAAGTTATAAAAAGAAAAAACTATGTCAGGCAGGTGATTTTTCATGGAACAGACGTTTTTAAGTGTTTAATGTGACCTTTGGTTGCCGTTAATATCATTTGTAATCATTTGTGAAAGACACGAACACACAGATACACACACAACTCATGTTCCAGGTTTATTTTTATAAAAATTAAGCTGCTGTCTTCTCCACACCTGTTTGGTTTCCAAAATCAATACTTAAGTAAAGTACCATTTGGACACATCTTTAGTTTTTTTTTCCACATACAATTTCACATCAATGACGAAGATGATTTCACACGTGTAGAGTTGCGTACAGATATGTTGAATAAAGCGCTTCATCGTTTCAGCTCATCAGACAGCCAAATGAAATGTAATGTATAAGTCTGAACAAGTAAGAAAGGAAAAAAAATCACAATGCAGTCTTCGAATGTCTCTTCATTGGGTTGGACTACATCCGTTTCCTCAGTGGAGTGATTATTAACTGTTGTGCTCAGACTACACATACACTCTATTCAATTTACAGCAAACCTGACAGAAAACAGAAAAAAAAAATCTCTGGATTATACGTAGTTACTTGAAAATAAATAATTTGCTTATCATACAAATGACAGTAGTATTACATCCACAACACCCCCCACCCCTTCCTCCTCCTCAGGGCTTAATATGTGCAAACTGCAAGGGTTTTAAAAAAAAAAGGTAGCACTTTATGCAAGGACCATGGAGAACAAGTGTTTTTAAAATGAGCACTTCATGAGAGTGCACCAAGTGTTCAACAGGTATGCAGTTAAAATGAAGTGGAGGAGATGTATGGCTGCGTAAGCCCTCCTCAGGCCGACCGTGTGGTAACAAGGACCTTAGTATTATTCTTCTAAAGTGAGGAATAAACTGATAAAAAAAAACAAAAAAAAACAGATGGTCCTTTGGTACTGAATGGCTGTTCTGATCTTGAATGGTACTGCCCTCATTTAAAAAAAAAAAAGTTCTCAAGTCTTTCACAGTAAAATACTGAGCTGGGATGTAAATATAATGCTAAGATGAAAATGTCCGGTTGAACAAACCTCTGTCAAAGTCACTTGGGAAAAATAGACACTGTTGATTGTTTCTTTCATTCAAATCCATCAAAAATAACAGAAAAAAAAAAAAACAGAACAAAAATCTAACTCTCCCCGTAAAAAAACCCTCTAACCCACAGTGTCCCCACAAAGATGGAGAAATGTTCTCAGCATTTCCCGGTTGGTATGAAAGACGGTAGAATCAAGTCCAAGTCCACACAGTTGCACAACAAACACCCAGACGGAAAACAAAAACGGAGGAATGAGTGATTAAAACTTTGTTCCAAAAAGAATAATAATTAGAACAATGACTATGACGAAAAGGATCAAAATGACCAGCATCTTTCGGTTTTTCTTCTGATATTGTTCTGCCTGCAAAGAAAATAAGAAAAATGTTAAAAAAAAAAAAACATAATTCACTTTTAATAAATAAATACAAACAGAGTCACTTCTCAGGATTTCACACAGAAAAAAAAGTCATCTGGTTCTTAACAAGCTCTAAAATGACTTAACCAAACACTGAAATATAAAAAACATGACGTATTACACTGTGCCATTATTTATTTAACCAAAACTAAACCAAATTCATTCAACACCTTAGAAAACCACTATCTGCAGCAACAACTTTAAGTAATCATGTTCTGTGTGACTATCAGTCTCTCACATAGTTGAGGAGGAATTTTGCTCCACTTTTCTTTGCAACGTTGTTTCAGTTCATTGAGATTTGCAGACCTTCGTTTCTGCACAGCTCTCAATCAATCAGGCCGAGGTCTGGACTGTGACTGAGTCATTGCAACAACTTTTCTTTTTCAACCATGTTGTAGATTTGATGCGGTGCTTATCCTGTTGTATGACCCAGTATTAACCAAACTTTGGCTGCTGGACAGATGACCTCACATTTGAGTCTAGAATACTTTGGTAAACAGAAGACTTCATGGTCGATTTAGTGGTGACAGCTGGTATGAGGTGTTTGTGCCGATATGCTGTGTTTGGGTTTTGCAATAATGGTAAAATATCTCCACTTGATTCTGTCCAAAAGAACACTGAGCCTCATTTACTAACAGTGTGTATATCACACGCATGAACGTCTCAGGCACAAATCAATAGATGAATTTGTTTGTACTTTATAAACATATTTAGAAGTGCCTCTGAACATGTGTACGAACAAATCACAGCCTGGCTTTCATGGGAAATAGCAAGTCATAACATAACTTCTACTAATAATATCGCTACTAATAATTATAATAACTATTATTATCTTTGATCATTATTTTCAGTTTTAATACAATAAGTCACAAAATGTTCAGAATTAATTAAAAAAGGAAACTGCGTGGAAAGAAAACAAGACACTAAATGAACAGGTTCAAACGTTAACCTTTTGATTTAAAACATAGATTCCAGGCTTCCTTATTTTATCTTAAATGTTCTTATCTTTCATTAAAAGTGCCTTCCATGATTGAGAGACGTCATCACTTATAATTTTCTAAATTGAGTGATGAGAACCAGTAAAAAGATAATTGCAGATGCCAATGACGATTAGCTGTGTTAACACACCTAAACACTTCAGACCTGCCAACTGACAAAACTCTTGTTTTTACGCACATTTGCTGACGATCAAGTCATCGAGTGAATTTGATTTGCAACACCTGGCTGCTACTTACCAACCAAATTCCTCATTTTCACTTAATTTTGTTAAATAAATAAAGATGCGGTGTCATATCCTATGTGCTGTTGTTCATCTGAGGTCATTTTTAAATTAGTTTTAAGATCTGCTAATAATTGGCTAATTCTTTATCTTTGTCCTGATAAATAAACCCTCAGAACTGTAAGGGGGGGGGGGGGGGATTACCTTTT
>VUQR01023431.1:0-15489 GCA_015108515.1 Hemichromis elongatus | reverse complement strand
AAGAAAAAAAAAAAAAAAAACGCAGTAAAAAAAAAAAAAAAAAAAAAAAATCAGTAATATGTGAACACAGCGCTGCCCATTCCTGTTGTCAAATTAGTCATTTTCCCAGATTTCAAAAGAGAAAAAACGTGATACCAGTGATTTCTCCTGTCATGTTCATACACTAAATTAAAGCAGGTGGGCTCTTTGGTCCACACGCATATGCTGGTTGAACATATCACCCTTTAAAACGGAGTATTCAGTTTGGACTTTCTGTAAATGTTCACGACTCACAATGTGAAAACAATACCAGATAACATTGCTGCTGGTGCTAATTGTCAGTTTGTGCGTAATGCCTGTTTTATGCCTCCTCTGAATCTCAGATAGCAGCTCATGACTGGATCAGAGCTGACTGCGGTGCCAACAAGTGTGATGTCTGCAATAAGAAAATCAAAACTTTGGCCGGGAAGCGCTGCGTGTGGTGCCAGGAGTTGGTGAGTACGTTTGTGGATACTGAGATCGCATGTGATCAGGCCTGCTCAGGATCATATGGCTGTGGCATCAGAGGTAGTGCGGGGTCCTCTACCATCTGGATGGCTACCAACTGGCTCCTCCAGTCAGTATGTCAAAGTATGATGACGCCATTGGAGCGTGAGAGTGTGTGCATGCACTCAGGCATGGGTGAAAACAAAAGTGTACTTAGTATGGCAGAAAAGCACTATAAAGTATTGTTCTGTCTATATACCCGAATGAGTAAGAATGTATTGCTGTTTTTAATTTACTCAGGTTTTTTTTTTTTTACTTAAGCGTCACGATGAGTGTGTTTTGCGTGGCTTATCGAACTGTGACTGTGGGCCGCTGAAAGATCATATACTGCCTCCGTGGGCCATTTACGCTGTCTCAAAGGTAAAATGACTCTAAATTACTCTAAGAATGTAGATTTTTTAAGCCAAATGTCTGTGAGTTGGTCACTTTTTGTTTCTGACAGGAGGAGGACACCAGCCTGTTGAATGTCACTCTCGATGGCCACATCCTGCAGGTCTCCCATTATCAAATCTCTCGAAATACACCGAATTAAGAGCCACCAGAGCTATTATATTTATATAAAGCATATAACAAATTGTCTGTGTATTTAGCAGATGACTTACATAATCTAATGGATCCTAATCTGTGGGATTTTTTTCAGATTGTTCCTGTTCCTCGCGTCCACCCTCTGCTGGTGTTTGTAAACCCAAAAAGTGGAGGAAAACAAGGCGAACGGTATTTTCACGCTCCATACTAAAAAATCTGATATTTTGGAGATGCTTGCTTCCATCGTAATACATAGGATATTACTGTGTTACTGGCAGTTTATAACAGTTTTTCTTTTGTCTTTGCAGAGTGCTCAGGAAGTTTCAGTACCTGTTGAATCCACGCCAAATATACAACTTGTCCGATGGAGGCCCTGCTCCAGGGTACAACAGTAGTCCTTAAAAACAATATAGTGCTCAGAGTTCAATCATGCATATATCATTTGAGTATATTTATGTTAATGCTGACTCTGTTTTTCAGTCTGCACTTCTTTCGTAATCTGCGAGACTACAGGATCTTGGTGTGCGGAGGAGACGGCACTGTCGGGTGGCTCCTGGATGCTTTAGGTATTATTTGTCCTGCTGAGTTTCAGACAGTGGTTTGAGCTAACCATCTGAAGCACTAAATAACATCTCTCGTGATTTCAGACAAAGAAAACCTCCAGGTGCATCCTTCAGTAGCTGTGCTGCCTCTGGGGACTGGGAATGACCTGGCTCGCTGCCTACGCTGGGGAGGAGGTAACAACAATCAAAACAGGAACTTTAATGAAAGTGTCAGATGTCAGTTACATATTTAAGCTGTTTCTATCATAATCCCATGAAAGGATACGACGGGTCAGATTTGAGAGAAATCCTGAAAGAGATTGAAGGGAGTGAGTTGGTCCCCATGGACCGCTGGAGTATCCAAGTGTTAGTAAATGACCCTCATGAAGCAGGAGACCCTGTGCCCAATGAGATCATTAACAACTACTTTTCCATTGGAGTGGTGAGTCACTAACACTACAGGGAGTTTGCGCATTCATCAGAACAATGAATGCACTGCATGAAATATGATTCATGAGGAATGTGATTGTTTTTGATGTGATTGCACTTTCATCCATGTGTGCAGGATGCTTCTATTGCTCATCGTTTCCACTCCATGAGAGAGAAACACCCCCAGAGGTTCAACAGCAGGTACGAATTTATGTTAGCAGTCTGAACTTTTTCTCATAAGAGGTGTAACAGAGCTCAGACTACTTTGCAAATAAATTAATGTTTTGTTTAGTTTTTTTGTTTGTTTTTGGTCAAATTCTTGTTCTCTGTCATTTTGAAGAATGAAGAACAAACTTAAGTATTTTGAATTTGCTACTTCGGAAACCCTCTCATCCTCCTGTAAGAAGCTGAAGGACTGTCTAACGATTGAGGTTGGTCAGGCTGTTTTACCAGAACTGTGCATATTTGTAAATAATGCTCAAATGTTTTTATTTTGTCTTGTCTTGTTTTTGCAACACCAGTGCTGTGGAAAACCTCTGGACCTGACTCATGTGTCTCTAGAGGGCATAGCTGTCCTGAACATACCCAGCATGCACGGAGGCTCCAACCTCTGGGGTGAGTCTAAGAAGTCTGATGGCGTGGTCGGCCTGGAGCAGAGTGAGGTTATCACTGACCCCGAAGTTTTGAAACTAGTTTCCCAAGGTGAGACTCGGCCGTTTACACTCCTGAATCACCACATATCATTGCCATAGATTGTAGTGCTGATATGACTTTTTCGAACACGGTTAATTTACTGTTATTTAACAACTCCTCAGATATAAGCGATAAACGTTTGGAGGTGGTCGGTCTTGAAGGGGTTTTAGAGATGGGACAAATCTATACTGGGCTGAAGAGCGCTGGGCACAGACTGGCACAGACCTCCCAGATTACCATCAGGTTTTGAACTTTACCTACTAAACAACATGAATACTTTTCAGTACATACAGTCTGGGTATTTGTAATGCAGTATAATTAAACTTTGCTGTTATTGCTCCTATTTTTGCAGGACATCTAAAGCATTTCCTATGCAGATTGATGGGGAGCCCTGGATGCAGCCTCCTTGTACTGTAAGCATTATTAAATAGTATAAGAGGGGGAGGAGAAGAGACCATGGCAGCAATGCAATCTAAAACAATTTCAGCTTATTTATAAATGTCTTTTGATTAGAAATGGAGCCATGTTACTTCTACAGCAAGTATAACCTAACCAAGTATACTTAAAGCAATTTGAAGATCAAGTCCAAGTGTCTATCCTACTAACTAGCAGACATTAACACAAGATCATAGGCCGTAGAAGCTCAAATTCAGCAGCGCTATCCCAGTCACCCACAACTTTCAAACCACCTCACAATTGTTATGTGGGTAAGACAGAAAGAGGCAGTCATGTGAAAGAATTATGGGAACGTTCCAAAGTTTTTCCTTTTTGGAGAGATGTTTTGGATTTTATGGGCCAAAATTTGAAGTGCGATTTGATCTGTTCACAAAAAAGAGCAATGGGGAATGATTTCTGTGTGTTTAAATCCAAAGACAAAATAAAAACTTAACTTGATATGATCCAGATAGTGTGTACTGACCGCTTGGCAAATGAATATTACCCAACAACATGGAAGGATCTTAAACTTTGTGATTAACCTTAACTAACCTAAACTGCATCTTTTATGAATTTTAGATCCACATAACTCACAAGAACCAAGCTAACATGCTAATGGCTGCACCTACCAAACCATCCGGCTTCTTTCACCTCAAATAGAGTCATGGCACTCCTAGGTCCTTCGGCCCTCTGAGGATCACTGCAGCTCACCAGCGTTGGATTGAGTGTGTAACCATGTGTTTTATTGTTTACTTCCTTTGCACCAAGTTCCTGATATCATTTTAAGTTACTGCTTTCATAGACAGACGCCACACAGACAGACCAAAATCAAAAGTGCAAATTTGACAAGTTTGACCGCTGCTTTTGTGTGCCAATTTTCATGCAATGCATTATGTTTCTATAGGTAAAGGACCAGAGCACATTGTGTACCTACAGTATAAGCACAAGGAACATGCATGTACTGGCTGTATTTTATGTTGTGATGTTTTGTTGTGCTCAATCATATTTACAGTAGTATCTGTACTTCCTCATGCAGCTAGTGACAAAAAGCAGTTCACCAACTAAGCTGTCCTGTGTGTCGACATGTATTTCATTGTCAGTGTTCATCCAGTTGAGAGATAAGAACATAGCTAAGAAGATAGTCATGTGAATGTTTTGACTGTTTCTTAAATAACTGTTGATAGAATAATGAAAGGAACTCTTAATTGAATATGTGTTTTTTGTTTTTCCGAGTCATGAAAGTGCTAAGGAGAGAGGCATTCAATACAGCCCTCCTATATTTATAGAGTTTAATGGCAGCAGGCAGCATTCCACTGTGTCTAATACATGCCCGATGTACATACCTGAAATCATATTTAATGTTAGCTTCTGTAATGCTCTTGTCCGGTAACCCTGCTTTGTCAATTTAATTCTTTGTGTCAACACTTTCATTAGACTCCTTCACACTGAAAAAGCTTCTCAAACACACAGACACGACTGATAAGGTCATCCTAACATTCAGTGGAAGCTAGCCAAAATATTCTTCTTTATGATTGAAGAAATAAAGTCTAAAGTTAAGATACTGTTTCGGGAATGTGTTTTCATCTTTCAGAAGTCTTGTGTTGGATATTGATATTGTACTTGTTTACACTTGTAATGTGCTTGGAAACACTTTTCTTTCACAAATGCCTCAATTCTTCTTGGCACAGATTTCTCAGAGAATTTGCTCCATGCTGACATAATAGCATCACAGTTGCTGCAGATTTATCAGCTGCACATCCATGATTTGAGTCTCCCATTACACCATGTGTCACGGCAGGCTGCGTTGATGTTTTCAGAAACAGGACCCAGAAGCAGATGCAGAGGGAGGGGTTGCAGAGGAACATAAGATGAGCCTTTACTGTGGCTGATGGCATGAGAAAAACATGAAACTAGGAAAACTAAGAAGACTATAAACACTGTAAACTAAATGACACTGAACCTTAATGTGAAAAACTATGAACACTGAGTAAACTAGGAATTCCATGAAAGACAGTAAAACAATGAGGAAAACCTAAGAAACACTATGACTATGGTGGGGTAAACAAACGACTTTTCAATGACACACAGAAAACAGAGAGCATACACAGGAGGTGATCGGGGGAAGTGGGAACACATGGGGAAACAGCTAACAGAAATGAATATAATGACGGGACGGGGGGAAGTGAAACTAGATACAATAAAAAGAGAACAAAAGACTCTTTCAAAATAAAACAGGAAACGAAGGAACAGGAAAGATGCAGAAAAGACAACAGAAGCTTGACACACCCAAATTACAAACAAAAAGAATCAAAAGATGCTGAATTAAGAGGCAGATAATCAGGAGTTTCCTAAGTATTCAGACCAGCCCATCTGGCACCAACAACCTTGACACACCCAAACAGTTCTCAGTTTGAACTCGATCAGGTTGTCTTGACCATTTCTAAAGGCCGAAACGCATTGAGTTGATGCCATGTGATTGGCTGATGAGACAGTTGTGTGTTTGGTTGGTAAGGCTATTCGTCAAATACTTTTTGTTTTCTGTCCTTTGGATGTATGTCTTGACTATAATGTGTTCCCATGAAGCTCCGGCAATAATTTTCTGAAGCTATTAAAGAAAAATCTCTTTATACTTATTGTAAAAGGGAGTTTAATTAAGATATTGAATCTGCTATTTCTATGTGCTTAACTCAAAAATGTTTATCAGGTTTGGTAAAAAAAAAAAAAAAAGAAAGAAAGAAAAAAAAGGGCAACAACAAAGGTTTGGTGTGACCTGTTTTGCATGTTTTGGCAAAAAGCAACTTATTGGCACAAATTATAAAGGATGTCCCAGAGAGGAAGATATAAGATATGCAAGATTAAATGAATATTTTTCCCATTAAGCCATTTTAAAAACAAGATTGCAATCTCAAATGCCTTTAGCAGTAATCTTATATTTAGATATGAAATCCTCTTTGACTTTATTTAAATACACAAAGATGATTTAACACTGCTGACAACTCTGAGGCACTCATCAAACGTCTCATGTTAACAGTTCAACAAAAGTTTATTGAAAGCACCACAGCAGTCTATACTTAGCTTCACAAAATCTGTCGAACGAGAAAAAAAGTTTTAAGGTTAATTTGACATGAAAACTATTAAGCATGCTAAGCAAAGCATTCATAAAACTAACACTGGATGTGCTAGTCTCTTTTTTTATCCACTCGTGTGTTTTCCACAGCGTAAGATAAAATAGAACGCACTTTAATTATCTCGTAACTGCAGGCAGTATCAGTAGCTGCGTTAGTGTCGGAACCCCGGTTTCAGTTGTTTGAACAGGCCCCCTCACTTTCTGTACACAAGCTGGATCATGCCCGGTATCCCCAGAGAACATTTGAGTATTCAAGAGCGTGCTGGTTTGGAGTGGGCGGGTATTAAGTGATGTTTAAACTAATGCTGACATATTTACATAGTAAATGTAAGTGTAAATTGTTGGTTTTGACAATAGTTTTACAGCATTTAGGGTCTTTATATTCTTGAAACAGAAGTGCATAATAAACACAGACATAGAGATTTAAAAGTCGTTTTGGATCTCAGAAATATCAATTACAAAATTTCTATTTGAATATCACAGATCAATGGAGGTAACTGAGAGCTCAAAGGAAGTTTACAGTGTTAACAGTCAATATGCTTAAAGAAATCACTGACATATTTGGAAATGTGTGTCACGGTCCCAGGTTTGGACCTGGAGTTTTGAGTCTTCTGACTTAAGTCTTGTTATTTGATGTTCTGTTGGGCTCCTAATACGTTTTACTTTTATATTCCTTCTTTATATTTTGAGCCTTTAGCACTTAGTTTCAATTTATTCCCATTTGTATTCCAGTTATCTGTTTATTTGTAGTACAGTTGTTTGTATTATGTTTCCTAGCTTGCCCCCAATGTTCTTGTATGCCACATTATAATGTTAGAGTTCTTGTCTCATGTTCTTTATATTTACTTTTCCTATGTCATCCCTGATTAGCCTCAAATATCCTTCTTTACCCAGCTGCCATCCAGTCTTATTAATAATAATAATTAATTTTGCATTTCTAAAGTTGTAATGGATGGTGCTGTTGAATAATTCCAGCAATGTGAGTAAAAATATAAAGTAAATATAAAAATATAACAAGTAAAAAGTATATTTCCAGTTAAAACGTTTAAAAATACCTTTGCTGTTTTTTCCTCAAAGAGTTTAGTTGCGAAAGGAAGAGACTGTTTCTATTTTTTCAAAAATTGAAAAAAATCTTCAGGTGTTTCCCGGTCTGATACCTGATAACACACCTCGCTGGTCTAAATTTGTATAATATCTACATTTCCAGCCAAAAAACGTCGGCGCCTCCAAATTGCGGTTATTTTTAGCATTTTTCATCCAGTAATAGCTCCACGTGAGCGCCGCTTTCGTTGCGGTTTATTTTTAGCACGTACGCTCCCTCGGATCTTGCGTCAATGGAATCCCGTGCGTGCGTCACACGGAAGAACGACTGCGTCGAGCCCAGATCTGATTGGCTGCCGACCCGGAACGTTCCACCGCCCCAAAACCATGTTTGGGCATGGACACGCCTTTTTGTCGATGCAGCCCAAAATAAAACAAGAGTGTAGAGGAGTGGAGCCCGTCTGCCTCGGTCTGACCCGGCGTGTGTTGTGTGTGAATGTGTCTGAATGAATGTGTGCTGACAGAAGCTAACCGAGGTGACATTTATCTTTTGTTTTTTTTTTCTATAATTCGGAATAAATGAAAAACGTCAAATTAGGGATATTTGCATAAATCAGGTGAGTAAAAAGGGGACGTTTGGTGATTTGTTATTATTTTTTATTTATTACTGCTGCTGTTAGATGCGCATTTTTGCTTCTTATTAAGTATCTCTGTCATAGCTTAAACTCATAATGCAAAATGGTTATTAGTAGCTGGACGTTTGCATCTGTTTACTTATTGGTATAAAGTTATTTTGTAATTATGTCATATTTGCTGTAGTTCAGTCTGATACATCTACCTGCCGGAGGTCATGATTTTAGGTGTCCACTTGACACCCTACACTGATATAAACGAAGGCATATGAGTTTTATTTTTAGCCATAACAAACGTAAAAAGTGCAGGAAAAAGTGCATTCTTCTAATTCTTCATCTAATATGATGAAGTGAATTATGGAAGTGTATTTTGACATTAACGTGGACATTTTACAGTATCTGCTAGTAATAATATGACTGCTGTGCCTCTACTATTTTCATTTGTTTAAATTTTGTCCTCTGCTGTCAGTATTTGCTTGTGTTAATGGCTTTCATGCTCTATAACACTGCATTTACATGCTGAAAATTATTTGGGCCCTTTGGCAGTGTTGTTTTTCCACAAGTCAAATGTAGCTGTACAAATTTAAGTTCAACTTTCAAATAACATGCTTCAGCTTTTGAATAGAGAAAAAAAAATAAAAAGCTATAAAATGAAGAAGTAAGGACACTTGTAGATACACGCCCATCCACCCAACCATGCACACACGCATGCACATAAACAGGCTTTGCCACTATTCCATTTCAGCTGGCAGTTAGCCCACCCTGTCATACAATCTGCAACACACCCCGGTTCAGGCGTTGTGAAAGAGGGGTTGCCCTCTACTGAAGGAGGTTTTCAGAGCATTAACAGCCAGTAACACAATATCTGACAATACCTGACTGCTCCGCGGGACCACCCTCTGCATTTTTTTCAAGGGGACGGATAGGCCCCTTGATGAAGTTAGAGAACAGGCATGTTCGGAAATGAGACAGACTTTTCAGGTGTTAATGTTACCCACTGTTTGGATTGTTATAGAGGAAGCATAAAGAAATGCTGACCAACATGTTATATATTTATAAATCCAGTAGCAATATCTGGTTTCTAACACATGTTTAAAGAGTCAGCTCCTTATTTTGCCCATTTGTCTCTGGTGATTTAACTCACCCTATTTTATGTTGAAAAATGGTCAAAAATGTCATATTTACTGCAGTAATTTGAGATGCGAATAACTGACTTAGACTGTGTTGCTTTAAAATGACTTCACAAAGGTGCACTCAGTGTTCAGATAGAGAATTTAATAAAGTCAAGTTTGTTACGCAGAAATTAATCAGTATTTAACTTTAAGGATTTATTTTATTCGTTTTGAATGTTGGTTTTCTCTTTCCTAGCAATGCCCTGTGTACAAACCCAGTATGCATCCCTGCCCCATGACAACTACTTCAGCTCTGAGTTCTTGAATCCTGACCTCAGTGCCACACTGGCGATGGACTTCAGTGGCCAAAAGGACCAGCTGTCCACATCTTCATTGCCCAGCATCAACACTTTGGTTGGAAATGGCTATGTCGGGGAGTTTGATGCATATTCCTGTAAGATTACCACCTCTCCTCCTGCCTCTACGGTTTCATTCAACCACACAGCAGTATCTGAAAGTGCCAGCTCTCAGATGCACAGCCAGGCCTTCAGGCTGGATGATCTCCAGGTGTATGGCTGCTACCCAGGATCCTTTGCGCTAAACTGCCTTGACGAAACGCTGTCGTCATGCAGCTCTGACTACTATGGCAGCCCAGTCTATGCCACAGCTTCTCCTCCAACACCAAGCTTTCAGACAGAGTCTGCACCTGTCTGGGATTCCCCTTTCAGCCCCTACCCTTCCACCCCCCTGCCCTCTGTGGCTGACAAGGCCGCCATAGCTCAGCAGCTCTCCTTTTTCACCTTCAGCTCTGCACCAGAGCAACACTCCCCCATGGGGCAGCAGCACCAGGATGCTCAGCCGAGCCAGGAAGACCACTTCTTCCTGTCTCCTCAGCAGCATGTCTCCCCACTTCACTGCCCTCCAGTTTCTCTGGAGCACAGACTTCTAGAAAGTCCCAAGATAGCAGAGGGTGCCATGATGTCTCCTAAAACACCAAACCCAGGATCCAGCGAGAGTCGCTGTGCAGTTTGTGGTGATAACGCTTCCTGTCAGCACTATGGAGTCCGCACCTGTGAGGGATGCAAAGGTTTTTTCAAGGTAAAAAAAAAAGATATTTTAGTAGCTTTAGGATTGCAGATTTGTTTGACTGAGTACAAGTTGCTGCAATCATTACAATTCTAAGGAAAATTAACCTGTAATCTTAGCTGATATATCAGTGTGTGTGCCATGTATGCAACAAGTAACAAAAAACCCCCTGCAGTGATTATACACATGTGCACATATGTTTCGTATATTTAAGATGCTTTAGATCCACTGAAAAAGCGAGCAAACCACATCCACCAGAGAGCAGTCATGTTATATTTTTTAACTGTGCAATCACGGCCACAATTCTTCAAAAAACACATTTTTATAAAGCGAGTTTGGTGCGTGCTTATGTATGGCTGGATGGAGTTTGGTGCGTACTTACGTTAGAAACAAGTGCACAGCTTCAACACTGGCAAATAGTAAAATTATTAGACTGTTTTAAAAATATTTTTAACATTTATACCGAGACAGTAATGTACCAGTTATCACTGTATCTATGATCAAGAGAGGCCCATAGTAGATTGATCAGAAATCCATCAATCGGTTTATCTAAGCGCTCATCCAAGTCAGGGTTGCAGGTGATCAGAAATTAATGCTATGAACAAAAATAAGACTTGTGCATTTCAGTCACTTGCAGTCTTATATGTTTGCCATATTATGATTTCATATTAATGTGTTTTCTTTGTGTGTTTGACAGCGAACTGTCCAGAAAAATGCAAAGTATGTGTGCCTCGCCAATAAAGACTGTCCAGTGGATAAGAGGAGGAGAAACCGATGCCAGTTCTGTCGTTTCCAGAAATGTCTTGCAGTGGGAATGGTCAAAGAAGGTAATGCAAAGTGATACTCTTTCAAAGTTTGCAGTGGCTAATGCACGGCAGCCACAAACTGGGGTTAGTAATGCAAAAGCAAATCCAGGAAGCTCAGAGACATATGCAACCGGAGCTTTACATTGGCAGTTGCAGAAAAAAGGAAATTTCAGCTGATACAGCTTTTCTTTTTCAAATGCTAAAAGAACCATGTAGGAGTCATAATCATGTTCCTCATCCTCTTTAGTTGTTCGTACGGACAGCCTTAAAGGTCGCAGAGGTCGCCTGCCCTCCAAACCCAAGATCCCAGTTGAAGCTTCATCCACGACCCCCAGTGTCAACATCATAGCTTCGCTTGTCAGGGCTCATCTAGACTCAAGCCCAACCATAGGAAAGCTTGACTATTCCAAGGTAACTCAGAACTTGTAGCTTACCCATATCGCCTTCATTTACGCTGGTAACTTTATATTGTAGAGTCAAAGCAACAGCACAGAATAGCTCACTGAAAATCTCTTTAGCTAACTAACCTTTCCCTTTTTTTTCTCCTCAGTACCAGGAGACAGCAGACAGCTCGAAAGAGAAGGAGGATGCTGGTGATATCCAGCAGTTCTATGATCTACTGACTGGTTCCTTGGATGTGATAAGGAAATGGGCTCAAGCCATCCCAGGATTCATGGACTTCTGCACAGAAGACCAGGAGCTGCTTCTCGAATCTGCCTTTGTTGAACTCTTCATCCTCCGCCTGGCTTACAGGTCAGCTTTCTTTCTTCTGCAGTTAAAAAAAACGCATGGTTCACTAATATTTCGCTGCATTCCTTCTCATTCGTCGATGCACTCACTGACATAATGGTTGAAAACAATGCAGGTCGGATCCAGAGAAGAACGAGCTAATCTTCTGCAATGGCGTGGTGCTCCACCGACAACAGTGTGCTCGCAGTTTTGGTGACTGGATCAACTCCATCATGGATTTCTCCCACAGTCTTCGCCGCTTGAACTTAGACATCTCCTTGTTTTCCTGCCTCGCAGCCCTCGTCATCATCACTGGTAAAGAAACTTTGTCTAATTTTATTGAATTTCATCGCATTTGAAGGTTGACGTTATCTTTGGGGTTTCTCATGGAAACTTTTTTTGCCCTTAGATCGTCACGGCCTCAAAGAGCCCAAGCGGGTCGAGGACTTTCAAAGTCACCTCATCACTTGTCTAAGGGAACACATGAGTGGAAATGGATCAGAACTGAGCCGGACACAACCAAACTATCAGTCTCGCCTTCTGGGCAAACTGCCTGAACTGAGGACTCTGTGCACACAAGGCCTGCAGCGCATCTTCTACCTGAAACTGGAGGACCTGGTGCCACCTCCTCCGATAGTGGAGAAAATCTTTATGGATACACTGCCGTTTTAAAATGAACAAAGGAGGTCGAAAGCACAAGCAAAGTGAGGTTTTTCACTCCACTCTACTTCTAAACCTCCTTCTAGCATACGGAGGTGTGCTAGCATAGTTAAAGAGACCATTATTTTTTTTTTTATCTTTAAGTGCTATTAAAAACAGTACCTGTGTGACTGCTACAAAAGACTATTTTATGACACTGTTTATATATATTTCATGTGCATTGGTAAAGGTGACTTTTTTTGCAGTGCTATTTGTGAATGTTGTCCTGCTATGCAGCCTATAACACATGGATATCATGGTAGATGCCATGCAGTGTTAAATACTCAGAAACACACTAATTTTTTTAAAGCATGTTTTCAGAATTGCTTGATCGCCCCACTCAGAAGCTGAGATTGAAGATGACGGAGTAGGGACGACAGGCAGTTGTGAAAAAGTCCCACTTTTCCACAATGAAATACTTACTTATATCTTTCTATGGAAACTATAGACGCAGTACTAAACGTGCTCATGTGGAAGGTCTTGGACCAAAGTTTACCAAAGTTTTGTTTTGATACTACCAGTTACAAACCTAATTGCCTTAAGCTAAAGAAAATAATCTGCCATGTTGCTTTGCCTGTCACTTTTCAGCACCTTGTAAAGGCTGATTCAGGCGGCTCTCCTGTTAAACTGCATGAACCTGTGACGACAGGCTTTTCAGGCTTTATGTAAGAACGAAAATTGACTTGCTAAGTGAAAATACAAAGTGCCTTTTCATAAAACCTCACTCTATCAACCACACGAAGTGAACCTTTATTCCAAACATCACATATTGCAAGGCCCTTTTATCACAGGCATTAGTCACTCGCAGAATTCAAGTGTTAGTGTTGCTAGTGTTAATGCAGTATGGCAAAGAGTGTTCAATACTTCACACTGTTTAAACTGGAAGGTCATCAAGTTATGGCAGGCTGTTTAAGACATGTAAAATTAAATTGTTATGTTACAGAGGCACTGGAAGTTAGAACCCCGGTGGTGTTGTGCGGATTTAACTAGATCGAGTTTTGTATGATTTGTATTAATTAATGCCAGAAAATGCAAATTCACAGGCCGACATTAACTGTTTTCTTGTCTTAGGCATCAGATACATTACATGTTGTGGACCTCAATTCTGTGACTGTAAATCTCTCCACCTGTCTTCCACATTTTTCAGAATTGTTCAGTTTTGTTTTGGTTGTTTTTTTTTATATATATACATGTTGGATTTATATTTTGATTTCAAAATGACCGAAAGAAAATTCTTAAGGAATCACAGTGAAACGTGATGACGTGTGCAGCTACGAGCACTTGAGTGTTCAAATGGTATGAAAAGTACTTCTTCTGTATGTGTTTGTGTGCGTGCAAAATAATGCCAGGCCTTTTGTAAAATGGTGCAAAAAAAAATATTAAAAGGCAGCGAATACTTGATATTAAATCTTTTGAAAATCACTTTGGACTGACTTTGTTTAAATGTTATGAAATAGGTAACTGCACAGATTAGCGTTTCTACATCGGCTCTCTGAACATGTCTTTATTTTCTTATGCTTTCATGCCAGTTTTTCTTTTTATATTAAAAGCCTTGATTTGCCAGTATTGCAATTTATAATTAGCACATTAGAGCTTGCAATTACATGCAAAATAAACTCTAAATATTTCAAAATTAATGGCTAGGTAACGTATCTTTAATCCTTAGAAACAATTATCTAAAAAATGGTAAAAAAAAAAAGATGATAATTTAGCAGTTTATCTAAAAAGCAATACATGTGCAGTTTAATACATGAGAAGCAACTGGGGATCTGTCAAGAAGGGCATCTGATGTTAAAAATTGCTAAATCAAAAGCGTGGAGCTACTGCGCTGTGGTAACTCCTTGTGAATAAGGGAGCAGCCAAAAGTAGCTTTTAAGCTGAAAGACAGCCCATGAATATACAGTTATATTTATTGAAAAGGCTTAAAAATGACCACAAAAATTAGGAAGGTAGTTTTTAACAATTATTAGCTATTGGTAAACAGTGGGTTTGTTTATGTCACATGGACTATAATGAAATTAACAAATAATAATAATTATATATTATATATATTTATATAATAATTTGGGGTTTCTTTCTTTATTCCCGAGCATATGCTAAAGTAAGACGAATGAGTAAGGCCTCCATGCTGTGGTGGGTTACACATTTACTTAACAGCAAAAGTCCCTGGTTTGATCCCAGCAGGAGACATAAATCCCTTGGGGGTTGCATCAGAAAGGGTATCCGGTGTAAAAACCTGCCAAGGCAAATATGTAGAGCTCTGATGATCCCATGTGAATAAGGGAACAGCCAAAAATTACTTTAGGTTAAACTAAGATTGCTAGCATAGTTAAGAGAAAAAAACAAGATGTAAATGTAAAATAATAATAAAATGTATTATTTGTAGCAATAACAAAGTATAACATAAATTATTCAGTGGCAATTACACAAGAATGTCCAGTAACATTTACACTCTCCTTTTTAAAAATATATATGAGCTGGGCACTCAAAAATGAAACTATATCAGCCAGCAACAAATACAATCAACTCAAGTCCAGTGGAACTGTGCACTGTGCAATTCTGCATCCATCAACTATGGAGAATTAAAAAGTCTTTTGCAGAAATATAAGCATATCTGCTTTTTCAGGAAGGATACGTGATACTTTTCCCTGCCTTGTGAAAGGAGAAGCTGTAGACTGCAGCGAGAACTGCCAGCATCTGAGCCAGACAGACGGTCTGTCTCTCTCGTGATGGTCATCTAAATGCAACGCACAGTAATAGCAGGTTTTGTAATAAGGCAAATCGCGCTAACATAATATGCAATGCTAGTTGATTAGTTACCTGCAGTATTAACGGGAGAGGGCGTCCAAACGCTACCGCTGCTGCTGGGTTGAGCTTCGCTAGTCCAGAGCGGATCAAAAACACGACATTCATTTAAAGCAATCGCGTGTTTTTTGAGCAAATGCTTTTGCATATTCGTAGTGTTTCCTCCCTTTGATGAAATCTCTACTTTGCAAATATTGCACGTTGCCCTGTTGTCATCCTTTTTCATAAAATGTAACCAAACTTTTGGGCGTTTGTGCCGCTTAGGCGCCATGTTTCCTACTGGCTAAAAGACGCTACGCAACG
>VUQR01023430.1:110213-132055 GCA_015108515.1 Hemichromis elongatus | reverse complement strand
TTTCCAAGTGTACTGGCTAATATCTGTGGAGCTGATTTCTGTTAATAATGGTCTTTGAATGGACTGATAACATCCAAAGCAGCTGGTGAATGAACAGTTATAAAAATAACAAATAACAAAAAATAACAAATTTCCTATTTCCTATACTGGTGGTGGTCAGAGGGCCCGGTGGCGCCAGTGTCCGGCAGCCTCGCCTCTGTCAGTGTGCCCCAGGGCAGCTGTGGCTACAATGTAGCTTGCCGTCACCAGTGTGTGAATGTGTGGATGACTGTAATGTAAAGCGCTTTGGGGTCCTTAGGGACTAGTAAAAGCACTATATAAATACAGGCCATTTACCATTTACCATACAAAATTGGATACCTTTTTTAAAAGGTGCATTTGTGCACCGTTACAGTAAAGTACAACATTGTCACTGGTTGCTATAAAATACAAGCTGCAATTTTACTATTACTTACACAGTTAAACTGGGCGCAGTTTAACTGTGTGCTATAGGACCTTACAAGGATCCAAGCAGATACTAGTTGAAGTTATTTGGGTTTTGTTGAAATAATCATTAGTGCCAGTGGGTTGGCTAAGTTTAAACACACAATTAGATGCAACCCAAGAACACCACACAGTGTTGTTCTTTTGACAAATTAGGAGTAAGAATGTTGCTGCTCTTTATTTCATATTGTTTTTTTTGTTGTTGTTGTTGTTTTTGAGGCATGTACTTGGTTACAATTGCTTCCTATTTTATATTCCTCTGCGTTTGGCTGTTAAACAATTAATATATTTATCAAAAGCAATAACATCTGCTTAAATGTTGTTTACCTCCACCCTGTAGCATTTCTGACACAGTATCTTGTGTCAGATGTACAGGGGCATTACTATAGAGGCTATGATCCCAGTGACAAGCAGTTGCACCTCTAAGGAATCAATAAGCTGATTTGTTTAGTGAAAGTTTTAAAGCCATCTTTTTCTGACGCCCTTAAAATGTAAGAAATTAAATTATGAACATTGGAGCGATACAGTACTGACCTTGAGGAAACTGAAGCTGAACCCTGAACTCGACCTGAGTGTTGGTCCCAACACTATTGTAGGGTGCAATGCCTCTAGGCAAACCAGCTAATGAGGGGTCTGGCGTCAGTGGGTCAGCTCAGTTAGGCACAGAGGCAACACTAACAAACATCAGTCACTTTAGTGTCAGATGGCTTAACTAGATAAAGAATGACATACCCTGCAGGATGTATATTATTTATCTTGACTATACAGCTTGGTTAGTGTTGTAAGCCTGCTGGTAAGGGCTCATAGGAGTACACTGCAGGTGTGCAATTCGAATGGCTTTACAGTTTTTAATTAACAAATACTGGTTCAGTATAAAAATGTCACCGCCGCCTCCTGTTCCCCAGGACTACCTCAACACTATGTCTTCGTGCCAGTATTCTGGCTGTGAAACCTGAGCCAGGGGCCAAATATAGCCCCACACAGTGAGCAGTTAGGGACCGGGACAGATGGGACAGCAGGTCACTGCAGAGGCTGTACGCTATTGGACCCTGAACCCAAGAGATCCTGCTGCTTGCCTGACCAATAAGGCTGCTCTTCTGGAAAGAGAAGCTTCTTTTTCGACTCATTCTTACTTAAACAAGACAAACCTGGACCCACAAAACCAGGAGGGAGCAAACAAAGGACGAACAGAACACTTAAAGGTATGCTTTCTTCTGTATTCTGTGCTTTATGGTCTATTTTTAAATATAGTCTCTCAGTCAAATTCAAGCATCATGTATACAGTATCCTCTCTGCCATGTTTTTAAGGGGATTTGGATTCCCTCTCAGTCTGAAGATGTTTTTCTGTTATTTATACCATTATGACATGTAAAACGTGCAATGTAGAAAAGTTTAGGAGGTTGGGCAGCAATAGCAGTTATTAACATTTGTCAGCCTAATTGAGTGTTTATTCATATTTAACTATAACTGCACTGTTGTTGTTGCTACCTTTTGGACACTTTCCAGGTTTAGTCCTTTTCCGTAAGTGTATTTTGTGCAAATGCAGCTATACCTGTGTGTGTTTAAAGGTAGCAGCCTCTCCCCTGTGCTCAGGCTGGGTGGGGTTGCAGTGCCGCTGTGAAACATAGCCCAGGGGATTAAAAATAACAACAGCTGGTCTTCAGGACGCCATGAGGCACTGAGTGCCACACTGCGTCTTATATGTAACTACAACAACAGTTTCACAACATGCATGCATACATCTAGGGCTAATGTCGCTGCAGAGATCGGAGCTGTAGGAGCACACCCCTTTTAAACGACATGTGAAAGTGGTCTATTGTCCATTCAACTGAATAGATGCCAGTTCTGACTAGAGCAAACTCACATGTAAAGACGTATGAAATAAATCATGTGTTTCAGCAAAATATGGAGAAGCTAAAAAAAATCAAGAAAACTTGTAGTATATAGAAGAACATGAAGGACAAATATGCTGTATTTACAGTAATTTGTGTGTAATTTACCTTCTTAGAAGCACAATAGGAAGCTAAAATTTGATCTTATTTGATAGTCTGTGTATTTCTTTTTCTATTCTAAAAATCATAATATGGAATGATGTGAGGGTCAGTGGATAAAAATGCTTTACAATCCTGTTAAACTTTGTGCAGGACACTCTAGCAAATTCGATTTTTAATATCAACACCTTCATTGATCCATTAATAAGTTTAGAATATGATAAAAAAAAATCAATGATGACAGCATAATTTTTATGAATTAATTGAAAAGGATAGTAAATACTGTCTAAGCTGTTGTTGATGGCAATATGGTAGTGGCATGTTTAGAACCTCACAGTAAGAAGGGTGATGGTTTGAACTTAATGGAACTTTGTGGCCTCTTATTGTGTTTGCATGCTATACCTGCACCTGTGTGTATTTTTTACATTTCCTCTACATTGCAAAAACATGCTTATCCTGTTAATTGGTGATTCTAAATTGGCCATAGATGTGGATATGAATGAGCTCTCAATTTTACAAATTTGTCAACTCTCACCTCATGACAGCTGGGATAGGCTCCGATATTCCCACAACCCTTGGATAAGCAGGAAATACATGGATGGTATCAATAGCTCCTTGGCATACCATCATTTGACCAATGCTACTGTTACCTAAACTACCAAACAATGTTTACATCGAAAAAGAATCAGTGTATCCACAAAAATTCATTTTAAATTCACCTTTTCTTTTAGAGGGGCTGACATTTTCTGGTTTATGAGCTCTTGGTGTTCATAAAATGGCCATTCATACTAGTATTCATATTAGTATTTATATCTATTAACAACAAGTAAAACAAATATTTAAAAAAAATCATGTAACTTTAACTGGAATTTCAGTTTTAACTGATGTAAGACAATTATTGCAGTTTCTGCAGAGGGACAAAAAGCATGTGTGAGGAAAGTATAACAAAGAACAGGGGGGCAGGATAAAATGTCCTGACAGAAGCAGGGTGAGTGAAAAATGCCAGTCATGCTCACTATGACTTCAGTAAAGGCCTTTGCTAATACCCACCAACTGTGTCCAAACAACACCAGCCTGAGTCATGCTGCCTGCTATGTCTGTGTGAGCAAATGATACAGAGTCTATTTTCTGAGCTCTCTTCTCGTCTGTGAGCTTGTCATTTCCTTTTCTTTTTTTCTTTTTTTTTACAGATGATTACAAACTGTACCGTCTGCTGTTTAAACATGGTGGTTATGACATTTGTTGTGTATTTCAGGATGCAGGACGGGAGTTGGAATCAGCCACTCCCCATCTCACTGCTGCTAAAGGACCCGCCATCAGGCGCGACTTTGGAGGGTGATGGGGGCATATTTTCTGAGGCATCCTCTGATGGGGAACTCTACCTGGACTCAGTGACAGAACTGGACTCTGGAGATGGAGACTTTCCGGATCTTACCGCCTTCTTAAATGCTGAAGAGATTAATCGTAGCCTGGATCTGGCCCTGGAGGCCTTTAATGATACATGTGAATCTGAAGATCCAGGTCCCTCTAATCCTACAGAACAGGAGCAGGCTCTCCAATCTGTCCCCTCCCTTTCTGTGCCCTCACAGACTAGTGAAAACCTCACTTCAAGCCCAAACCTGCAGCATCAGACCAAATTTCCCAACACAGATGACAATGCAGCATTTAATGTTTCCTCCAACCAGAATGCCCCCCTCGGTAAACCTATACATGTGTCCAGTGAGGCACCATCCTGTGCTGAGAAGGCTGTACGTCACAAACCCATCCAACCGGTGTATAAGCAGGATAAACCCAGGCTGGTTCATGAAAGCCTGGAACTGAATGATCGAGTGGCTTCAGCCACAGAGTTCTGCAGCAGAGCTGCCACATTTATCGAGGAGCTCTCATCCATCTTTAAAGGTCCTGCTCATTCAGAGCCAAGGATGGAGGAGGACTCCTCCTCTCCTGATAGTGGTTATCTGACTCCAAGAAGCCAGCGGCCAGTCCCTCAGGGATCAGCCTCTGGTCCCTCTCTGTCTCCTGGGCAACAAGAGGAAGCACAGTACAGCCAATCAGACATGGGCACTCAGCCTGGCATCCCAGCAGAAGTGACAGCAGCTTCAAGGTACCAAAACTCTGAAGCTCCAACAGCATATGGACCCCTGTCACCTCCTCGCTTCCTCCAGAAACTGAAGAGTCAGGAGGTGGCAGAAGGGAGCCCCATTCGTCTGGAGTGTAGAGTCAGAGGAAATCCCCTGCCGCTGGTCAGGTAGGTTCAGACGTCAGCCTGACTTTATTGTGCAGGTTACATATGAAAGGTACCTGCTTTCTGTTATTATAGAATAAAATTATTATATTTCGTTCCTTAATTTTTTTCATCAAAATGCTTTGATGTAAATGCACCACAATTAAAGGTAGAAAAAACATATTCAAAAAGTTATTCTAATAAGTAAAATGATCCACTTTTACTTATTAGACTAAGATTTATTAAGCCATCTTTTTCTTTTAGTTGATTTTGGTTGTATCATCTACCCATTAATTGAAAAGGACAATGATACAAAAGAACTGTTTCTTTTTTTAGTTGCTTGCGGTCGACAATAATTTGTTTTTTAAGTTCACGCATTTAAAGTTGGCTGGTCAGACTAAAGAAAATAGAAGTTGTCCTCAGCTGAAGAAAACCCAGCAGAACTAAAGCTGGTTTTTATTTTTATGGAAATTTTATAACCTTGAGATGTTACCTTGTAAAAACTGTCTTATGAAGTCTGTGTACTGCTTTGGTACTAATCTGGTCACTTACACAAACATCATGTTTTTTGGTTTAATGTCCTGACTGACACTGGATTTTTGAGGCTGATGCCAAAGCATCCCAGTATATCCTCTAATATTCTCTAAACTAACACTTCCCCCCATCTTTAGCTTAGCTGTGATGCTACTCTGCTGCAGCTGCTGCAGAAAGACTGTAAATAAACAGATTCCTATAATCTCTATTTCATTGGCTTAAAAGTAGAAATCTCAGAGAGCAAGAACTCAAAATTAAACAAACCACTGAATCAGTAGCACCAAGTATAATAAACATGCCCTTTGTAATTTGGTTAAAATAACCCTTAGTTTGACCCCAAGATGTTAAACCAGTATGTTTCAAGAATGCACTGACCTTTTCTATATAACTGTCGTCTATATCACAGTGTCAGTGATGCTTAACAGACTAACTGTCAGGATCCAGCCTCACTGACCTGGCTGTTACAGATAAGGTGAGCGAGGGGTGCGAGTTGGCGATGTGTTGACAAGCAGGGGGGACTTCCACTCTGTGTAAGCACATTTGTTCTTTGGTACCTGTGCCAGATGAAGCAGGGGCGGTGCTAATTTATGCCTGGATGAACTGTTATTACTCTCGAGAGGACGGCACCACTGGCCCCTGGTTACCAGTTCATCAGAAAACTAAAAATACACTCCTCTCTTGTTTCTAGAGATGTAATTCTCACATCTCAGTTGACACATTTGCTGTTTACTACAGATACATACCTGAAGTAATTAAAGTTTCAGTCTGAAACTTCAAGATCCTTCTAATTCTTCAGCTCTCATATCTGAACAATTGAACTTAAATATTCAGAACAGTTTCTTCAAGATTCTGTTAACCTACTGGATATAAACATTTTTCTACTTCACAAAGTGCTTTTTTTAATCATTATATTGCTTATATTAATCTATCAGAGGTTTCAGACTTACTTGAAGATTGACAGTTTGGATGTATTGTGCATCTCTGTACTTTGCCTTTAGCTTCACTTAATGACAGATAATTTAAAGCAGGGCTGTCAGACTCATATTTGATTGCTATTGGGTGAAATTGCCAAAAAAATTGTTTACATTCAACGAATAATCTATTTACAAAACAAATAATGAAGTAAAAATATGTATAAGTATTTCCCATATTCAGATATTCTCATTAAATGTAGCATTAAAATTTACTAATCACACTGGATCTACAAAAGGTTGGTTGTTATGATCTGAAGTTTGGAATGAAATATTAATAATATTCTACTTCTTTATTATCCAAACAACTTGTTGTTTAGAAATACCTTCACTCTGCAACAGGAATAGCATCATATTTGATACATTATGAGTCATTTCTCTCTTATTTGTTGTAAATATGATGGCTTTAATTTTTGTAAAGCCATCATCATCAAGCATCCAATAGGCCAGTTTTGGCCTCTGGGGTGAATGCTTGACATCCCTGATCCAAAGGAACCAGTTGTAGTTCTACTTAAGTTATTTCCAGCCTAACCTTTCCTTATCTGTATCTTAAAAAAAATAATTGACAGTTTGAAACAAGCTGTTTTATCCTGTCATCCTTTAAACAGAAGGTTGATCAGCAGGTGATTTCACAGCCAGAGTTATGAGCCAGAGATGACCAAATCATGGATATCCCCTCTGACATCATACAGGTCAAAGATTGGAAAAAAAAAATCTGTCATAAACATACACTGACCTCATTATTTCAAACTCTTCTCCTTAATATGAGCACCCTGTACTATAACACCATATTTATTATACCAAATAAGTGAACCCATAACAGGTCAACTTAAAGAGATTTTTGAGTATGTAATTTGATTTGAGGTGTTTATGTAACAAGAAGCTATGAAGCCCCATGCTCAAGATATGAATCTCCTCAGTAGGATATGGGGGGCCTCCTCTGCGGCTGTATAAATAGTCAGGAGCCAGGCACTGGAATGCAGGCAATGCAATGACTAGGCATTTTCAGTCATCAGACTCCTAACACCTTTTTGGGAAATATGAAGGTAGTGTGTAGGGAAACATTAGAGCCCAGACACACTGGCAGTAGCTCCATTATATAATGCATATAACAAACATAAAGCTAAGAAGAGTGGAAAATAACAGATTTAAGTTCAGTCTTACCTTTTCGCTGTAATATTACAGAAAGGTTATCATATTTGTGCCGTAAAAAACAAATTGAGTTGTTGTTGTGATGTAATAAGAGTGCAGATCTTAGCTGCAGGTTTTCTTACTGGTTTTTATTTGCTCTTGAAGTGAGAAGCAGTCAGTATAATGTATGCACAAGGTCTCTCACGTCCTGTGTCGGATACTGATTCTGAACACTAGATGGCAGCAAGTTGTTTACCATTCAAAACACGCGCAGCTTCATCTGTAAGTCTGAAAGATTTCTAAGCAGCTGCTTAAAAGATAAAACGGCAAAGACAAGGATTTTTGTGCTGCAGGTGTAGGTAAATGTGATGAACATACGGTACTATATGGAATCTAAAGACTGTCGCTTATCTGAGTTAAAGAGTAAAAAGAAAAGATAACACATAGGGTTTTTTTTTTTAGTATTGCAAGGGATTTCTTTGATGTTTGCTTACTGTTGCATAGTTGCACAGGTTTATAAAAAAATCCTTAAAGGTTAAATCCAAATGCCTTGTTTCTATTCAGTGTTCATTTCCCACAGGCAGCGCCTTTGATGCAATTGCCAATTCGAGCAGGTGATGCACCTCTTCACCTCCTTTTCTCAGGCTAATGAGTTGGTGCTGGATGTGCTGATGCCAGCATTTGGGAAGGCATTCCTGGTTTCTGGGCGCGGTCTTCTGTGGTCAACCACAATTCGTCTCGGTCAGAGAATCTTACGGTGCTGAGTGTCTGGTATTCTTCAGCAAGCCCTCAGTCTCCTCACTCAGTGTTTTATGTAATGCTTGTAATGATGCATTTAAGTATTAATGTGCATGTTAGTTACATCCTTGCGAACCTGCACATGTTTTCAGTGTGAGGTCATTTTGGCTTGTTTTCACTTCTTCAAGGGGCTATTTTTGGGGGTTAAGATTAGCTCTTGGCATGAAGAAAAAGGTAATGTATTCAGTCTGTCCAAGACCCCTTTGTGTTATTAGAGAGAGCATTTCAACACTAAATTGATAGTGTGAGGTCTCATTGTGTGAAACATCCAACACCCGCAGGTGGCTGCTGACTGATGTCTCGCTATTTCGGTGTACTATAAAAGTGACAGAGAAAATCCATCTCCCATTGTGTCGTGCCTTGCTGCTCTTTCATGTCATTACTCTAACTGCCTGCTGTGCAAACAAGGCACTTCAAAACTTCAGTTGGAGCTGAATGAAGAGAGATGTGAGGGTAGAGAGCAGCCTTGGCGTCTTGGTTTCAGCCAAATACACAAAACCACAGAGGAAACTTTTGGAAGCTGAGAGGCTGTGGAAGAATTTGGCTAAGACATCGACACTAGGCAGCATCAAGAAGAGACAAAACTTTATTAAATGATGGTGGAATTTATTGTCAAGGCAATAAAAGGCCAAATTCTCACAAAAGCTTCTATGAGAGTGGACCTACTACATTTTGCTATATATTTGCACTCATATATATTTGTGATTCAGTCAATCTTTGTGATAGTCGTTTTTTTAATAGTCATAATTAAGTCCAGGTAAGAAAAAGGTGGTCATCATTATTTTTCATTCTTCAAGTGAGTCTGGTTTGTTTTTAGCGACACTTTTGGATTTGTTTTTTTCCATTTGACATTGAATTTCTTACACTTTCTGGCAGACATATGTGAAAGATTCAAGGCTGGGATACCAGCTACTTGTTGTAGAAGTAGTTATCATACCAGCAAACAGCTCCGGTAGCCCTTCCTCCCATGTTTTGTGAAACAGACTTGGTATGAGGTCATAGCAGGTGACCCACTGCTGACTCATGACGTAGTCCCGCTGTAATGCTGACTGTTTGGCCTGTTTCTGAAAAGCCATAACTTTAAATTCTCCCTCATGGACTCATTTGATCTCTGCGGGAGGAGTGGAAAGGGAAAAGCACTGGTATTTTTATACCTGTGCTTTTTTAAGAAAACATTTGGAGAGCATGATGTCATTTTATATTTAAACTCCAAATAATGAGAGAACCTGGAGTGGCTGTAAGCCTCTAACTTAATACGATACGGGAACTATTTTACGGCAACATTCCTGAAACATAAAAACATTTAAGAAGGTGGGACGTTACCTTTTCTGAATGGAGATTTTGCAAGTTGATGTGAGATAGTCAGTTTGACGTATTGCTCAGTTCTCACCATACTAACAACTGAACTGTGTTCATGACTACGTGTTATATGTGTGCAAAGATGTATTCAGGACCCAAGAACATTTAAGCTTGTGCACCGGCTGCCAGAGAGTTTTGTGTTGCAACCATAAATAGACAAAGCAGCTTTCGTGTAATCTATATCACAGATATAGAAAACTATACACCCACCTTTTTCCACTAGTACTTCAATTTTCAAACCTGGGCTACTACAGAATATTTACATGAACATGTTGAGATAACAGAAATAAAACAATTCTGATGGACGTCAGCAGTATTCGGGCTCAGACAGGATGGATGTAGCTTCAGTGGTAGCTCTGGCCCTCCACTAGCTTAGAGACAGAGTGTGAGGTTTTACACAACAAGGTGAGACTTTTTTTTTCTGAGGGTTAGGAGGCTCCTGACCTTAACTGCCTGTGACAAAAAGTCCTGAAATTCACACTTATCTTTTTATCTGGGTTTACATGCTTGCTTCAGTCATACCAGGTATCTCCATGCTGTCTCGAGTTAGAGTTAGTGACTGAATCAAAATGTGATTAAAGTGCAGAATTTCAGCTTTAATTCACAAAAGTATTGCATTAAGTGCATTAACACAGTCCTCCAAATAATAATTGAGGCAATTTTCTCTCGGTTTTATAAGTGGTAGCAAATTAAAACATTGTGCATACCTTCTCTTCAGCTTTCTGCTGGTGATTGTGTTAGTTAAGTTCTGTCCATTTAGAGAACACAGTCCATGTTTTGACAGGTTTGGGAACAAAACATTACCAAGCAGTATTATAACCAGTCACTTTTAAAATGGCATTTTATGTTTTTTGGCAGTTGACCATCCGATCAATGGTTCCCATGTTAGTGGTTCCAACAATGGACATTGCAATCTTGAGCTGGTGTGCTGCATAGAATGGTTCTAGATTGGCCACAAATCTAAACCTGAGTCAGTGGAATAGGGGTGGTAGACATTAGACATCTAACTTTTAACCCCAAAGTTAAACATCTAATAATCTTTGTTTTGTACATAAAGCGTACACAAAGCTAAGAGGATTCTGGGCTCACTTACAGCATCATGTTGAAATCAGATTTTATGCTTGGCTGGTAAATCTTTAAATACCATGAAAAAGCATTTGTCACAAATATGATTTACTGTGAAAATAACAAAGGAATATTTTTATTCTGCTTCAATTATATGGGCAACCTAGATAGTGTCAATAAATCACCACCAAAATAACTATAAGCGGAAAAAGGGTTAAATAAGACATGAGAAGAGAGTGCAATGAGATTTGTAGGGAGTTATATAAGGGGATCAGTGACAGTTGAAAAAGTGGAATACCAGATTTAATATGAAGCATGTCTGTTGTGGACAAAGGCAGCAGTCATGCACGGCAGGAGGATGGTAATCCAAGACAAGTTCAGCAGGAGGATGGGCAGAGGACACTCCATAAATCTAAACTCTGTACTGAAGCTTCTATTCCTCCTTTAATGTTAGCAGGCCTCTTTGACCTCATTGCAAACATGCATCCACTTACCATGGCTGTTAACCAAGTCCATCAAGTCTACGATACACTGTGACACATGAAGACTCTGACTAAGCCTCTGATTCTTTAAATTACTACTGTATAATGGAACGAAACTAACTGCACAAGTTTGGGACAGGTCTAAAGGTCTGATGATGGTAACAACGGCTTTATTTTCTGCTTAGACACTTGGTTGCTGTCTGCGTCTGTGCTCTCAGGTAAGATTTGTCGTTTTGAGTCATCCGGGCCTCGGGGTCTGTTCCACAGCTGGACTGTGAACAGTAAGCAGCGGATTGCATTCCTCTGTTCACCTGTTAAATGACTCTCTGCTATTCATCATGCTTGATAAGGCATGGCCATTAGATTCAGCTTACAGTAATCTGCCTTTTGATGAGATATTTTAGGCTGTTATTTTTCCTGGATGTTGGATTCCTGTGTGGCTGCCAAAGAGCTGTGTTTGAAGTTGAGCCCGATTCAATTATGGATCGCCGACAATATTGAAGGGGTGGAATTTAATGCGTGCTTTTATAAGAGTTTGTGCATCTAAAGTGTTATTATGTGTACAGATATAGCAACACACTCTGCTGGTACTTTAAAATGTAAAATGTGCGTACATGCACTGTCTGCTTGACAGTGTATTGTGCGAAAAACAGAGTCTGTACGGGGATGGCTGTTTTACAAGCAGACGAGAGGTCAAATGGGACTCATAAAAACAAGCTCAAGTCTTCCTTCCCATGTACATGTGGCAGGATAACAGCTGTGCGAATGTTAAACTGTCTTACACAGAAACTCAAGATATGCATCTTCGTTCCTTCGTCTCTCCGTGTTTGTTTTTTTTCCTGTGACTTGAATAAAATATCCCTACCTCTCCACCCTTTTCAGCTTAGGTCTGAGATTGATATCATAGGGGGCGACACTTGTAGTGGGGGGTCTGCAGGATTTGGTTTCATATCAGGGGAAAGGGGGGGTGGAAAAGAGGAAGATGTTTAATGTCGGGCTCTTGGTGTGCCTGATGTGAGCTCAGATCTAAGTCTATAAATTCGGCGGGAGGAGAGGAGGTTACAGAGTTCATTCAGACCATGTCGACGAAAACTTCAGCCACTGGCTCCGCCGGAAATTGTTTTCTAATCTTTTTCAGTTTTCACCACAGCAGAATTGCGGGTGTTTCACTTCTGACTCATGTGCATCCAGTTTGTGAAATATCTTATCAGCTTTCCTCCTACTTCCACACTCACAGAGTGTCTCAGGGTGGCTAAGAATTTGCTTTCGAGCTGTAAATATTCATAGCGGGTGATACTAAGGTGATTTGTCACGGAACCAGATGTTTTTGTGTATTTGTAATTTTGTTGCATGGTCACGGCTGAGTGGTAAAAAAGGAATCATTTGTTTATTTTTTCCTTGTATATTTACTTGAGTTGGTCTACAGATGGCCAGAGGTTTACTTTACGAGTTACTCTTGTGAAAGATGAAACTGTACAGTTAGTCAGTGACTCCCAACAAGCATCATAGATCATATTTTCACAAAAGCCCGGGGGTATGTGGACAAATTCTGTCAATTAATTTAAAAAAAATTTAAGTTCAGTTGACCTGATGCATCAGAGAGAAGATGTTAGTATTTTGCTCATGCTCTTGGCATGCACACTGGAGCAGCTGTACACGGCCAATGCTCAGACACAGATTAATGACACTAGAGTTTCATTCAGATCTTGGATGGGCTATACCTCTCAAGAAGCCCTATTGCTGGACAGATAATCCATTAAAAATGCTACAAAATGCACCAACAGCGCGAGGTTAGTTAAGTTAGCAGATATGAAACCTAAAGATGTCATGGTTCTGGTCTTTGACCCAGTTTTTTATCTTCCGGACTTGCGATTCTTGTTTGTTTATTGTTTTGATCATGAAACTTATGCTTCCTAGTTTAGTTATCTTACGTTTGAATCTGATTATTGTTTTTGTCTCTTATGGTTCTGTTTTACTTTCCATTAGTGTTTCCCTTTCCTTGTGATTTGGTCCTCATTGTCTCCTGTGTGTGTCAGCCTTGTTGTCATATCCCATCTATCTTAGTCTTCGTCTTTGTGTTCAGTCTTTAGGGGGCTTGTTAGTCTCCCCAGCCCCTCTTGTCCTTGTCTCTCTCCCTCAATGTCTCCTTCTCTCGCTCTGTGTTCCTCTTTCTTTCACTCATCCTTTCTCTGTATTTCGTTCCCCTTACCTGTGGTTGGTTACCTTGGTGTTTTAAAAAAGAAGTGACAAACGAGGGTCTGATTTGATTTGGAAACCAGCATATACTATATAAACTCTCACAGAAATTGTTTACTGAGGTCATTGAGAAAGTGAGTTGTGGGCTGTTTTCCCATGGACTCCTATACAATCTTAAGTTGCCTCCCGCTGGCTGTTAAAAACAATGTAGGCTTAATGCACTTCCACACTGGCTTTACTTTTCAGACTGAGGAGCTACAGCCATCCTATACTTTCTATGGCCCGTATCACAGTGCTGCTGTGGGGGCATCAGATAAAAAAGATTTAACTACTGCAGCAGGCGACTCATTGTTTAACCACACATGTGACAACACATCTGTTGCAGTGTAGTTTGAATATGGTATCAACTATGTCTAATGGTTGTTCCCAGAAATGTATGATACATACCTAAAATTAGTGCTGACACAGGCTACTGCGTGGTTTGCCATCAATGGAAATTACTCAGAGGCTGGAAATAGTAGAACTTCTGTAAATCAATGAAATTTAGTGTGGCACAGACACTAACAGAAGCAACCCCGTAGGTGTCAGCACATCTGAAAAGACTTTGCTTAACTTCCTTAATTCCAGAACTACACAAGTCACAATTAAAATCACTTTAACCCACAAAAATAAAAAAAAATGTGAAAAAGCCATAAACATATGTAACCTCAATAACAACTGGCCAATTAGACATCTGATCCATTTCCTGTAAGTACAGGCAACATGCTGCTCCTTAAATATGTGTACTCATTAATTTTTTATGGCTGATATGTTTAATTTTTGGGCTCTTCTGGAAGTTACTTTTGTTGGTTTTCATACTGGATTTATTTGGAAGTTTGGACGATTTATTGCAATCACAGTATGACATCATTAGAGGACATAGCCTCTGTTTTTGTTACTGTCATTTGGTCTCCTTGGAGCAAAAACAGGAGTTGCCATGGCAGCATGGCCTCCATTTTTGTGATGTCAACTGACCTTTTAAAGACCCTTTTAAACAGGACATTATGTGTAAGTGTGTCTCTGATTTAATGCATATGCATGTTTGGTTGTTTCCGGTAGGAATGGGAAATGATTTAGCATTTGCTGATTTGTGTGAAAGTTTATCCTTGTGTCTTTGTTTACATGTGTTTGTAGGTTTATAATGTAAGATTAACAAATTGATGTTTATAAATACAGCCTGATATGTTGTTGACTTCATTTTGTTGCCATCTACACGGGAGGGCAATAGCAGTAACACAATAGCAGTGGGTCTGTGAGGGCTATTGTCAGATACCCAGTAATAAATGGGAACATCCAGAGACTGTAAAACCCATTCCTCTCATTAACCCAGGTTTTATAGTCACTTAAGGGGAAGCACGGTGCTTTTCAGGTTTTATCACTACAAATTAGAGCAAGTTCCTTCACAAACCACATAATGACAAGGTGTGCAAGAGAGACAGGACATTCAGTTCTTTCAGTTTTACTTATATAATAGCTGTTACATGAAGGTACTATAAATCGTAAAGTAAAGATGCCACAACATCATAGACTGAAGTTCAGTGATACCAGTGAGCGAGGAAAAAACAACTTGGTGTGCGAACAGTCAGACGAATGACGAGGGAGAAATGAAAAAAAAGTAATGATGTGGAATTCCTGCATATTAATACATGGGGAGTAAAAGAGAGGCAAGCAGGATGGAGATGCTCAGTGCATCATGGGAGGTCTTCCAGTAGACTAGAGTAGGTCAGGAATGAGTCCTAAGATACTGTTTAGAGCTTTCAGTACCTTCGTGTCTCATCTTTGCTGTTGAAAGTGCTAAAAGTTAAACTGTTAGTTAAATAGTCAGCATTTTTTCTTAATGGGTTTGTGGTTATTTGGCTCTATAACCCAGTGATATCGTACTCTGAATTTTGAAGTCATTACCTGTGAAGGCATTTGTTGACAAGTCACTAAAAGTGTCAGCAGACGTTGGCAGGCACATTCAACAGCAGGAGCTCAGTGACCAAAATATCGCAACTTCAGCCTGCCTTGAAGCCTGAGTGGAGCCCCCGCAGAGAGCGAAACACACCGCACCCTTTCATTCTGCTGTGGATAGTGCATCAGACATAAATCTGCTGACTCTAAACAAACCACCAGTACCACATTTATGTGTGCTGAACTAGGTGAATTTGAAGCTAGGGGCATTTGAGATTATTATGGTCTCATTGTGTATGTGTCTGAATGGGTGTGTACAAATCATGACGTACCCACACTGCTCACAATAGCCACAGCCATCTGTCTTGTACTTGCCAGGTGATGCCAACTCAAAGTGGTCTATTTGGATCCTCACTTATCCAAGTTATTTTTGTTCAGGCCTAACTTGGCTTTTTAAGTGGCCTACTTAGTTCTGGCATGTGGGATTTATTAAGTAATGGTCACTATAGTTAGTGGCCTCTCTCTTTGGGACACACTGTAGTGTGTATTTTAGCACTGTCATCTCTTATTTTGATGATATCCCTCTTCCTGTAGTCACAGATCAGAGGCCCAGAGGTTTCCATGGTGGCAGGGTCATTTGGCTTAAACCCAGGGCTCTCTGTGGTGTTTTTGATGGTCAGCAGACTGTGCCTGGGATCTGTATAGGAGCAGAAGTTTGCCTCTTTGTTTGGGTGACTGAGTCCAGAAATACAAAACAAAAAAGTCTGGGTTTACTTGTTAAAATCCTTGTAGGCCACAAAATGTTTCTCACCAGAGGAAGTTTACCTGCATCCAGCTTTGAAGGCTTTAGAGTGGCAGAGAGTTTGATTGGTTTGGGTAGGATTTATCCTTGCTGTAGAGAACACAAAAACATGGAGACATTTCAACCAACCACTGGAATTATATGAATGAATTCAATGTGGCCAGCTGTGAAGCAGTTTTTGTGTTTTAAATGAGTCTTAAATGTATTTTTTCTGCTCTTTTGTCTTGTGTGGAATTTGGCAGCCTGGGCTGCTCCCTCCCTCTCAGCCCTCCACTCAGCCCGAGTGTTATGTGTGTCTGTATGACTGTGTGACTCAGAGTGGCTGTCCTGGTGTGAGAGTGTCAGTGTGTGTCACGCTGTCAGGAGGAGAAGCTCTGTGTGAAAACTTCAAGATCAAGGGAATCTGAGTGAGTTTGATTTATCTAACTGGGAACAGCACAGCAGCTCAGGTAAGTTTGAAAAACAACTGTGATGCCATCTGTCGCTTTAATCAAATGGAAGTCGAGCTTGAGTGATGAATTTCTTTAATTTGATCTTCAGCTTCATTGAACAACACTGTAATACGGGTAACAGACTCATGGAGGATTTGGGTTTTACTTTTACTGATTAAAATGGTAATGTAGCTTTCTGAAACAACACATGATAAACTGCGTATTTTGTTTGCGAATGAGTGAATAAACTAATTCATATGTGGTGTGTGTGTGTATATATATATATATATATATATATATGTATGTATATGTATATATTTATGTATTTTTCCCTAGGTACACTATTTACTTTATGAAATTAGATGGAATATGCGTTAGTATGTATGAGTGTGTGTATGTGAGGTGGGGATATCCCCCTGAGTGCCGAGGTGTGTGCATTTGTAGCTCAGCTGCTGCACACGTCTGTCACTATTTCAGCTGAACGTGTAAACACGCACAAACAGACACACGTGTCAGTCACTATAACAATTAATTACTGCACTGACAAATGCAGTTAGCATTCAGTATCTATTATTTCTGCTACCCACAGTATGAATTTCACAATGATGATTCAGACTGAACCATTTGCCCGCTTGGCAGAGTGACACTGAGCTCTACTCCCTTGCAGTGGACAATGCCAGTTAATGGACTTGGTTAAAATTCCTTGGAGAAAAATATCCCTTCGTTTCATCCGGTCAGAGCTTTGACTGTCAACTGCAGCTGTCTTCTAGCTGGAATATTCCAGTGAACTTTGACCCGTGATGCTGTGGCATCATTAACCAGGCTCCATCAAGAGAGGCCTTCTGCTTCTTTGTTAAGCCCGGTTTCTCCATGTATCATCTTTAATCAAGACATGCGTGTTCTTCAGTCACGCAGTAAAACATTTAAGCTGAGCTGTTGTGCTTATTTTTTTAGTCCAGATGACAACACTCAAACAAAAAGGCTGCAAGATATAAGAAGATCATTTACCCTGGCTTTGACTAAAGCAAAAACATTGAGTTTCTGAGAAATCCTTCAACATGTCTGAATGTCATTTAAAATGATTGCCTCCTTGTGAGCTTGAATTATATACAAACACTTTTTTGACTACTTGAAAATAGTGCTCCAACATTAAACTGAATAAATATTTCACAAGTTTGCCTCATATAAGTATTTACATGATCAGTACATTTGATTTACTTTTATTTACTTTATACAACATGGCTCATTCTCACATATTTGTCACTGCAATAAGGTAAATGTTAGTGTTAATTTCAATTGAATTCTGTTCAGTTTAATAATATTTATCTATATAGCACCAGTTCAGAACAACAGTCCTCTCAAGGTACTTCATATTGTAAAGTGAGCAGAACTTGGCGACAGTGGGGTAGAAGAGCTCCCATTCAATAGGAAGACACCTCTGGCAGAGAAACAGACTTTAGCTTGCTTTATGTGCTTGTACTAATCAGTTGGTTGGCAAGGTTAACTTTATGTTTCTTGATGCTCAGGTGATACAGTAAGTTCACCAGAGCACTTTAGCTTAAAACTGTCACCTGGATCAACACAGTGAGATGAAAGATTCAAAATCCCATTTTAGATAAGGAAAGATAAAGAATGTCTTTGATCTTTTGATTTTTTAACAGGATTAACAGTATATAACCATGCCAGCTGCACTGTGGGATTATACCTAGCTAGCTAAATGCTAAATGCTAAGGAGAGTACTGTATGTTAACACTCTCACAGCAACAATACTATGATGATACGCTCGTGCATGCCCACAGTTACAGTTTTTCCAGGTTTCTCCCACATTTTAAGATCGTCTCCCGGCACCCTCCCTTTTTGCTGTTTTCCTGGGAAAGTCCTGTAATTTGCGCAAACCTCAAACTTTATAATGAATAACTGGAATACATGCGCATGCATATCCACATGTTTTATATTTGTCTAGTGTTACTCAAGTTGCAAGATTGTCTATGAAACACAGTCTACATGCAATTTCAACACACCTGTTGGGCAGCAAACAACCAGATTTAAGGTGTGTGAAGGCAGACCAGTTAGATGATCACGATTTTAGCTGTTGCTTCACCTCTTAAGCTGTCCTTAATTCCAAAATACAATACAGATAGACTTGGAAACATAAATAAATAAAAGAGAATTGAGTGATACGTGCAACCTGTCGCCCTGGTGTGACACACAGTTGTAGACTTTGGTAAAGATGGCAAGAGTTTCACCAATTTGGGCTTCCAGAATGAATAAATCATACAACAAAAGGCTGTAAGAAGACCAGTTCTTATAACCATATTAAATTAGACAACTACAAATTATCCTCCAAGCTAGATGAATAATGATGGTCTCTAAGCAGACAGCTATGTGCAGGGATGGTCTACAAAGTACAAGTCAATGGAGATGCTATCAAAGTACTCAGTTTAGTGAGTCTAATGTTAATGTCATCACAATGACTTTACACATCAATAGTCCATTTTTTGTTGCTCTGTAGATATCACAGTGTGCTGAAGCAGACTGTATGAACTGTGAAGAGTGGACCCAAAATGCAGACATGAGGGAATGTGGAACAAAACTTAAGTACTTAACAAGAAGCGAGGCGTTTAATATGGCAGATGGAAAAACACAAAGTAATGCATAAGGCAAAAAAAAAGACGAGAATCAACTATAACCTAAACCGGCGAAACTAAAAATAAACAAAACAAAAAAAACCTAAAAATGAAACTTGGCGCAGATACAAAGATACCTGGAACATGGAGACACGACACTAAACAAAGGAGGACAGAGGACTTAAGTACAGAGAAAGATAATGGGAAGATGTGGAACAGGTGGGAACACAGCTGGGATAAATCACACCTAACAAGACAAGGGGAAGCAAAACTAGACACACTGCACACAGGACAGGGACTTTCACAGTAAAACAGGAAACAGCATCGAATGCAGACATGACAACATGAACTTGACAGCATAAGACACGCAGACATGAAACATATAAAGGGTGAGGGAAACATAAACACAGTGGCAGAAGACACAAGGGGAATCTAAAAAACAATAAACTATAACGACAACTTAGGCATAGTACAATGAACCTAGAAAACCTAAAGGCCTTAAACATAAATCATAAACATTAAATAAGGTAAAACGCTGGGTCAAAACACCCAGGATTGTGACAGTAGATCCTAATTTAAAATTTAAAAAAAAGAAAAAGTGTTTTTTTGTTAGGAAAAAATATCAATCCAAGCCAAAAATTTGATTCTGGTTATCTGGACGTAGCGTTTTAGTTATTTAGTTATGAGTACCATTCACAAGGAGTTGGGGAATGGCTGCAATCACAGCATTGTAAGATGGTGAAACATGTACTCTTAGGCCCCCTCCTTCATTCAAAGATAATCTATCCCTTTTCACATAAATGGCCTCGTTGACTCCATGCTCAAACCAGCATTCCTCCCTGTCCAGGATGTGTACATCCTCATTAAAAAGAGTGTCCACTGGCCTGTAGGTTTAAATAGACTGCAGACTTCTGACTTGACAAGTTAGCTCGTCTGTGTTATGCTATCTGCTTTGCCAGAGGTTGTTTGGTTTCTGTTTATAATGTTGGGGAAACCTGCAGTCAGCTGAGACTGAAGAAGTCACTTCGATGAGTGATGAAGCATTTCTCCAACTGAAAACGCTACGTCCATATGAACGGAATCAACCTTTTGGGATTTATTTACCTGGATAATTGAGCACGCATCAAGATATCAATCCATCAAATAGTAGTTGTGATAAACTGACCTAAAAACCAAAGCTGTCGACTTACAGGTGATGCAAGAGGACAAATCAGAGTCTAAAATAAAACGGGTAGGATTTAATCTCAGTGGACTATGACATTTGATGACAATTTAGTTCTTGCAGTGTTTCTCCCTGCACCAAAGTGGTGGAACAACCAGCCAAAAGTCAAGTCAAAGTCAAGCTTTAGCCCTCTCAATTCTAAGCCATCATCTGTGATGAACCTAACTCCAACGTTAAACCTAAACAATCAGAATTAAGTCATTAAGTCATTTTCATTTTTATTGAATTGTTCTCCTAAGTCTTTATAATGCAATCAGGGAGCAACTAAAATAATTATTCTGGCACACAACTGTTCACTTTTTTTTTTTTAATCATCAATGAAAGGTGTCAAAACTTTTTTTAAGGTCCAGAAATCAAGTTGGTTGAATATTTCATTAATTGGGTTAATTAAACTGCCAGAAGTACAAACTGGTACGTGGAGGTGTGGCTAAATCATGCGTTATGTGAGAATCTTATAACTTATAGTATTAAGGACTACTGTGGTAGAAATATTCTTGATTTATGGAGGCTTTGCTTTTGGCCTTTTAACTGGGAGATTTAAAGCTAGATTGATTGCTGGTTTCAGTCGGCAACCGTGAGGAAAGGAAACCCAATATGCTGTCTATGTTGTGTTTGCATAAACTGGGAGATTTGTCTGTCGAGGATAATAAAGCCAACACTGCTTGCTATAGCTTGGGTAGTTTCAGTTGACCTCTACTGTACTTTGTAATTAAGGATAAAGACAGCCTGGGTGCCGCTCTTCTTGTCCAGTTGAACTTTGGTTGAATTTTGTGGTCTATAGGCTTGAAACTTAACACTGAGAGCCAAGTTGGAAGGAATAGAAAAACAACTCAGGAAGTAGTCTGGCCATGCCTTATACCCTGTATCGATTGATGAATGACTTGTGTGCATTTTGCATACTGGCCATTCCTTCATCTTTGTCAAGGTCATCTTAGTGATTGAACCATCCTCCTCCTCTCTTTTTTCTCTTCCCGCTGCGCTCTGGCCTTCATCTGTCTGGGTTTGTGGTGAAACTGAGCTTTGCTTCATAAAATTTTCCATCAACAGAGGCAAATAACAACAGGGTCAGACGAGGCGAGTGTGGCCCTCAGCACACATTATGGAGGCCAGGGCAACAGCCTCTGGTTTGGCCTGTCATATGGAATGCTCCCTTCTTCTGTATGGAGCTAAGTTAGCGCAGAAAGCACCCAGCGCTATTCAAGCCATCATCTGGCCTCAATTGTCTTCACTGAAATCTGTATAATTGCTTTCTCACATGCTATCATTGTTCAGAGAGTTGGTGACAGGCTGTTTGATGAGGATGGTGGGTTGTTTAATCACCCTTTTGGCTGGGTGCCCTTGGGTGGAGGGGGGTGAATGAAGAGGTGAGGCGTTGCTTGTGAAGCCCATTCATTCTCAGCTATTTTATATGCATGTTCAGAATATTTGTGTTTTGTAATAGTATTGTGTTAAGAGGAAATGGGTGGTAAATCTGCACCCTGCCAAGAAATTTCTACCTTCACTCAGCTTTCTTTAACACACCCTGTTTCCCTTCCAAATCAGGCTGCTGGTAGCTCAGTTTGTTCTGTGCTTGCTGCACTGCTGCATGTGACTC